>ML833766.1:118769-136230 GCA_009831015.1 Picea engelmannii
GGTATCATCATCATCATCATTTGTTGCGACTAGTTCTTTATAATGATTGTGTGATGTGTGTCAAGGGTGTCCCTTTTTGGTTTCTGGAATCATGGAAGAGAACCCTGTGTTTAGCGCTTTCACCAACTTTTCTGTATGCGGAAGATTACACCTTAACCGTTGAAACCTGATGCTTTCACCAACTAACATCAACCTCATAACATATGTTAGCTTTTGAAAATCGTTTTCACAAAATTTTTAAAAACAACCTTTCAGGATCAACTTATTTCTAGGGTACAATGTTAAAACCTATGTTTTGACATTTGAAGAATCTAAAAACCAAAAATAGAATCCTATAAATGACCACGCTATCACCTACAAAATGAAACACATTGACTGATTCATTTTGGGAGCTAACAAGGGTTTCAAGCCAATCATATGAGGGTCCTTCAACTTTGTAAGGCCATAACTCTCAAACCATGAGGAGTTATGTGACGTTCCACATACCACTAGAAATGGCATGACATGTACAATCCATCTAGAATAGTATTACCTACAAATATATCAAAACTCATACCATTATACATCAAACAAACTTGGGTCCATTACCCAAACCTTTGTGCTACCGAAATTCGCTACCGAATTTTCTTCAAGGATTGACATCAATGACAACCAACCAAATTAATCAACACTTGATCCCTTCTTTATTTATATTTTCAGTAGTCTTGATATTTTTCTAGAAATTTCTTCATCATTTGATCCCATGTGCAGATGTTATCCCTACCAAGACCCATGAACCAACGTACTACAACACCCTTGAGTGTGGAAGGGAAAAGTTTCAATTTCTAGGCATCTAACACATAGTCATAGCTTCTGCAAAGTACGTCAAACTCATAGAGGAAGGTGTCAGGATATTGTTTAGATAACCCATGAAAATTTGGCAAGGATGAATGAGGGATGTTCTTCATTTTATTCTCTTCATTAGATCCTCTAATTGGGAATCTTAAAGCAGAGGTTTCTTCCTTGACAATTTCATGTGCCATTTCATTTCGCGGGTTGTCTTTTGTTTCTACGGGTACTTCAGGAAAGATGGATTCCCCAAAGCGACATTATTCATTGATCATCCCTTCTAGAAGTGGAACCTATGTGTGCATAGATCCGTGTACAGTCTCAGATTCCTTAGGAGAGGTCTCAAGTTTCTTTTTGGAAAGAAAACTTGTCGTAGGTGATAGGTAGTTTGGTTGATTGTGCCCCTTTCCCTCTTGAGATTGACCTGCACTATTAGTTTTTTTGGGGGGGGGTTGCATGAAATAATAAATATACCTTGTTTATATCTAACTCTATGCATAGAAAAGGTTAGAAAAGCATCATATGAATTGTTGAAAACAAATCATAACACTCAATCTTCTAAAATGAAAATCCACACAACTATTGAAACATCAACTACTCTTTCTAACAGTTTCCTAGCAATGGCACCAAAAATGATGGACTTTTCAATTACTTCCCATTTAACTTAGTGAGAAACTGAAGAGCTTTGCATTTAATTATCAATCCAAGGTCGTATCTTAATTACGAATTGTCGTGCATTGTAAATTCAAGTGTAGTGTTATAATTGCTAAGGGGTTGTAGTAATTCGAATGTCACAAGTTGATATTTCGAGATACTTAATTGCGTCACCAAGCTATCTTATTTATCAAATTGCATGAAAATAAATATCACGTTTGTAGGAAAATAAAATCACACTTGTGAAAAGGAAATATTTCTTGCGGAAAATTAATCACACTTTGCAGAAAGTAAATCACTGTTGCAGAAAGTAAATCACTGTTGCAGAAAGTAAATCACACTTGTGGAAAGTAAATCACACTGACAAAAGTAAATCACACTTGCAGAAAGTAAATTTATGCTAGCATCTAATGGTGACTTTCTCAAGTAAAATGATAGTCTCATCTTGATGTAACAATTTACACATTCATACTTCCAATGTTAATTTACAAAACCAATAATATCAATCCAAAGGTCTTGAGGAATGAGACTATCACAAATCTAAGAGGAAACAGAATATAGTAAAGTTGCAAGCGAAGTTGCAGCAACATAGCTGCAGTAAAAAATTTACAACAATTCAAGTTGCAACAATGAGAGTTGCAGCAACAAAGCTACAACACAAAAGTTACAACAATGTGAATTGCAGTGATGGAAGTTGGGGCAATGTTTTTTATTAAAAACTTACAAAAATCAAATCAACATCGAGTTGCAGCTTAAGATTGCAGGACTCACAAAATAAGGAAACTAAACATTAACCACATCTTAATTGAAATTAATTGTTCTACGAAATATGGAATTGCAAATTAATAAACAAAACAACTATAGAATGAAATGAATATAATTTAAATGCTAAATCCTATTTCTAATGTTACAGGTAGTACCTGACTAAGGAGGGGGGCCTACCCCCTTAGACAAGGCACTAGGCTATGAAATCATAATCACATGAATAGAAGAAGAATGAAAATTGTATTGTATAAGTCTGAAACTTACAATAACAACCAAATGTTATTGCTAGAATAATTTTTCCCTCCCTCCCCCCCCCCCCCCCCCCCCCCTCGAGCTCAAGGGAGTTGGGGTGTTTATATAGTACAATTGATGTCTAAAATAAAACAAAGTGATGGATGGAAAGCCATGAGAATTAGTTGTTCATCTATTTACATTGATATTGTTAAATTTTAGTAAGGTTCGGGCATGCTCTAACTCATATCAGGTGAGCGATAGTTGGTAGGAAAACCGATTTCTCTTTTGGTTGTCCACTTGCCTCATGTCACTTTCCTATGTGAGGAGCGTTCCCTAGATGCCAACTGTATTGTTGGTTGTAGTGTTGGTGGACTTTGTACTCAGATTTGTAGCAATGGTGTTGTACTCAGAACTGCAACAATGGTGTCATATTTAGAGTTTCAACAGCGGAGAGTGCAATTAGAGTTGCAGCAGCTGTATTTTGCTCAAAGTTGTAGCAACGAAGAGGAATTTTGGCCACTGTAAGGAGTTGTATCTATTGTAAGGAGTTACATCTATTGTAAGGAATCCATTGTAATTTCTCCTGTATAGCAATGTTAATGCATGAACGTAACAAGTTCCTTAAGAAATATGTAAGAATAGCATAAAAATGGCATATGGGGAAAGATTCGTACCTTGATGAAAAGTGTGACAAAATTGAATAAGGAAGGTGTCAAAAAGGAAATGATTGGTGAAAAATGGTAAGGAAAAAGGTACTATATGGGTGTTGAAAGTATTTCAATTTAGGCACCCGTCAACCACCACGACGCGTGAGGTTGGGTTTCGTCCTTATACACTACATCAATTCGAGGGAACGGATTCGGTGGACACATTCATTTCCAAAATGTAGTGATTTCCCTTAACCCATCAAATACAATCCCTCGACACAGTTATAGAAGGAATACCCACACAATGGTGGGTGGTGCATTGCAAACATCTACGTGAATGAGTAGAATTAGTGGACTCGATTAACGAAAGGTTCATGTTAGGGGTCGATATCCAAAAATATATGTGTTCCTGAGAGAGAAACTCGTTGGCCAAGCAAAGTCTAAATGTGTGACAAATCCATTTGAAAACCCAGTGCACTGCGCCAGTAGGAAGTTATGTCCCTTGTGTTCCTTCGACAATCATTGAACCAATGAACGAGTAGTGCAGGCCAGTGTTTGAATCCAATGTAATATTGGGTGGCCAAAAAATTCCCCCAGTCCCAACCATGACTATGGATGACCCTCCATGGCAGGGACATAGAAACCATATTCGAGTAAAGAAATGTTGTGACCCGCTAGGGGATAATGCGACAAGTTAACATCTTGGGTGCAGACGCAGGGGTGCGCAATAACCATGCACGGTGCCCCCAAAGAAGAATACTTTGTGCATACATAGAGTATTCAAAATCACAATAATTATTATGTGGCATAAACTCTTTGGTGTATTAAAGGTGGCCACGTCCGACCACACCCTCACGAAGATTTGGCACGTTTTGAGAATAATTTGGAGGTAAATGCCACAATCAAATCTGGATATTTTGCACGTTTCACAATATATTGAAGTTTAAATGATATATTGATCCACGAGATAGAATCAGGATTGTGGAGTGTTGTCAGCAATGTCCAGCCAATGGAGGCAGTAGAGAAAACAAGTCGTTACCCAGCAATCGATGACAAGGGAGTGATGATAAAATGGGACAATTATGGTAAGACGGCCCTCGTGGCATGTGTTAATCATCTCAAGGCACATCAATAACAAATTTCCTTTACAACATATCGACAGATAGTACCATCACGAAAATATCACCTTGCATGCATTAAAACTACCATAATTGGGTTTTTGAAGAAGCAACCCAAAATGTTAAGGCGTAACTAAAGGATTTTTCAGGGTTAGTTGAGTATAGTTTTATGCTCTGGAATCACCTCTAGAATCCCCCTGAGATCGGAACCATTGATGAACAGATCTGTGCTACAAAAATATAGCTCACCCAGTCGAAGAGCAACTTGACTTCCTTATCCCTACGTGAGCGCCAAGTTGTGATGACAGCCATCACTAGAAAGACGAGAGAAATTACTACAGCTTGAGTGGAACAACAGACTATCTTTGGAATAGCCAATGAAGTTCTCGATAAAGCCCAAATATTTTATATGCAACTTTCAATAGTACAAGTTTCAGTCACCCCTATGCTTGAGAAAATGTAGCTCATTAACCTTCGTACTTCACAATTCATAGTCGTCGACACATATCAGGTGGTCCAGCTCTCTTAGAAATTGCATAAAACTTTGGATGAGGTTGATAGTCAATTTCGAGAGTTCCCCCATGAACTCATGAAGATAGTCCCATACATTGCTTCAATCACACCATGAACAATTCCATTAGCTTGAGGGTGAGCCAAATAATAGTGGTGGGGACCTATTGGCACCTAAATTTTTGGGTAGGTTGTGCACATGCACACATAAGAAGCTATGTGATAGATGGAATAAGGCACACACGCCAATTGAGTTTTATATTGTGCACTGGATATCGAAAAGATATTGCATGCATGTCGAGTCAAAGGAAGATCTTAGGGAATCTTCCCGAATGAACCCAAACAACATGAGAGATCATGGGATGGATGATGGATGAGATGGAAAGTTCGTTAGGACTACTATGCTCCAAGGAGGTTATGTGGGTTACATGTGGATAACAGAAGCGTGCAGAACTAGTAATCACTAGAGCAAGTGGAGTAGATAAGAAAGTGATAGAGCACCGGAGTAGAAAGAGGAGGAGAAGGAAAAGAGACGAAGGGAAGTATTTCAAAGAGGGGAAGAGAAGACAAGATTCGGTCTAAGGTCTGCAAGGAGGAAGTATGAGTTTTGTATGAGTCTTGTTCTGATTTTTGTAATAGTTTTGTATGAGTCTGGAAATGTTGTTTTTAGACTCTATAATGGGGTCAGTTCAGTAGTGTAGAGTATGGACAGAGAGCGCATGTCACATTGGAATGAAATAAATGTATAATGTATCATAGCACGAAGTGTGATTCTCTTTGCAATGTGGATATATTGATGTATGCATTCTGATGTTTAATGGAGATAATATAAAGTTGCATTTCTCTTTGTCACTTGATGGAAATGTCCTAAGTTTAATGGATGATTGTGTTAATGGTTTATGCTTTTAGTCTGTTAATGGAGTATGATTGAATTAATGAATGATATTCTGAGTGGCATCCTTGTCTTCTTTATCCATTCATATTTAACATAATACCAGATGGTATTTGTGATTCTCATGGCATCTCAGGTGAGACCTTCTTCGATCCTCAAATGAATATTGATATGTCGATGAATTGGGGTTTTGTTGGTCAAATATGGATGAACCCTATATCATAAACCCCCCAGTGTTAGGAAGGATGCACATACGCAAGCCAACATTAACATTTGGATAGACATAACGTCCAAAGAATGAAATATTGAAAAAAAATATGGAAACAACACCTTTGGCCAAAAGTATCCTTCTTTCTCTAGTTTCTAGCAAAGGGAAAAATTCTCACCTGGGATAACTTACTCTGTCAAGGATTCCAAGGGCCCTCCTCTTGTCCTCTATGCAGTCAACATAATGAAACAACAGAGCATCGACTAAACACTTTCTCATTTCCAGCAAACCTATGGGACAAAGAGACCATCACTTTTTGGTAATCAGATTGTAATAGAATGAGCCTTCCTAAAATGATTGTTGAATGGAGATCAACTACTTATTCCAAACCCATTTTGAATAGAGCCTCGAAACTTTTCCCAGGATTATTTGTATGGGAATTCCGGAAAGAGTTAAATCATGGAATCTTCAAAAATGAGCACCGGAATGATGGAAAGATATGGGACAGGATAAAGAAACACATCAAATAAACGGTCCCATCAAGCCCCTGGATAGAACAAGACCGGCAATGTACCCAAATGGAAACTTCCATGCTCAAATTTATTGACTGGCAATCTAATGGTGCTCTCTATAATTTGAAAAAGCATAAACTTGTGGCTAGAATCCCTGAGGATTAGGAGCCCCCTCCTGCCAGATTCATCAAACTCAACTATGACGAAGCCTCTAAGGAAAATCCCGAACATGCAAGAGTGACAGCGAGGTTTCAGAAAAATAAAGGAGAAATACTAAGGATCTATGTTGATAGTTTGGGCATTGATAGCAACAATGTAGCTAATCTTCAATCCCTAGTGGCAAGCCTTCTTATAGCAACTAGAGAAGGCTACAACAAAATTGTGGCAGAAGGAGACCCACTAGTCATCACCCTAATTCTCAAAAGACTTCAGTAGGGCTCATACATAAGCAAAATATCCAATTGTTGTCACCTTGAAGGAGGATTAAAACATCTAAACATTTTCCTACCAATAGTTGAGGTTGTTCTACCTTCTCAGGTTAGGCGATAAGCTAATAAAATTGCAAATCAACTGGCTAATGAAGGAATCAACTGTAACAAGGAGATGATGGATAGATGTTGGACCGCCAAGGATTCCTTCATTAAATATTGTTGGGAGATAGTAAAGGTGGACCAACCTCCCCTCGATTGGGTGGTAGGGAAGCAAGAGGAGGCATTTAATGTAGCATGATATCAAAGTCTAGTGACACATGTGGTTGGCCTAGACACATTTTGTAAACAATTTAACTTACCAATGATGCAGTTGATCGATCTGAAAGAGAAATCCATTACTCGTCCATGTGCGAAGGAAATGAGACTCGTATAGTGATGGATTTGGAAGTTACAAACTCCAACTCGAGAAATGAATACATAGGCATTCAAAGGGAATTTAAAAAGAAATGGTGGGAAAGAACACCAATATCACAACAAAACTCCTCCATAAGGTTACTCTGGTTAGCCTAAGGAAGAAAGGCAACGAAGAGGGGTATTGGTGGCATAAATGACCTTTCAGGTAGGGAGGCTATCTCATTAGGAAGACATGGCAAGGGGAGGCCCTCGACACATGACACAAATTCATAGAGGTAGACATCCAGCCACAGGGATTCAACAGTGATCTAAGGGAGTAGCGAGGGAATTACAAGCACACAACACTGGAAATTTATGCAGAATTAGAATTAGTGAAAGTGAATGCACACATGGATAGAACTATGATCCTTGATGAGGAAATTGACACTGCATTGAGTTCTTGGTTGTCAAACACATGCTTCTCCAGAGACAGAGAAGACATTTATCATAAGACTATGGACCTCCATTGGATGATCAAAACTATTCTAGGTAGGGTACTACTAGAATGACACGAAGATTACAATGAATTCCTACTCTAGTTAGATGACATACACGTGCAGTTAAAAGAACTTGAGAAACAAAACCCAATCAACATAGAACTAAAGCTTATTGATCCAAGCAATTTCTTTAACTTGTTTTATGTATTTCAAAGTTTTCTTTTTATTAGGTGATTATGTTAAAGTATACTCATATAGGAGAAGCCAAGAACATAATATATTGCCATAGATTAAAAGGCACAAATTGTGAACTTGTTTAATTCTATATTAAAGAATATGTATCTTACATGTAATAGGTTGTTGAAAAATATGGTTGCAACATTTTTGTTAATATAAAAATAATATTTTTTTTTTTTTTATAATAATAAGTTTATATATGATAATGAATGTTAAAATAGTAATTAGAAAATAAGATATATATGATCATAATAATTAATTATAATTATTATATTATTTGTAAAAATATTTTTTATTTATATTCACTATTTAATATTAAGTAATAAATTAATCAAAACTAATATAAGATTTAGTTTAAAATAAAAATAAATGTAAGCAGACCTTTATATTGATTTTTAATGGCAAGTCTATATTTAAATTTTAAATTTTTTCGTGTTAGTTCATGTTCCGGATTAGATTCTCTTCACAAATTTACTCCTAACGATGGGCCACAATACTATAGTCTGAAATGTTAATTAAAAAATGGATACAATAATTCCAAAAATGCCCTCAACCAATATTTGGATACATTGCATACATAAAAGAATAAATTGGATGGTACAAGTATTAAGTGTATTTTCATTGTATATAGCATAAAAACTAGAAGTTGAAGGTTATTTGATTCCCCGGAGAAGTAGATTATAATAAAGATGTTGTGTTTAATGAGCAAGGAATTTATTTTTAGATCAGCTAAGGCAGATGAAGTGAAGAGGAAGCTTCAGTGATTCGTCAAAGGATATTCAAAAAAACATGTTGAATAGAAACTTTGAGAGATTTAATCATTGTATCACGCAGTGTGAATTTTTCTCTTATGATAAAAGTAATGAAGATGGATGAACCACAAAGTTATGTAGAAGCATTAAGAAAGAATGAATAGAATGAAGCAATGGAAGTAGAATTTAATACCTTGGTAAGAAATGATACATGGGACTTGATCAATTTACTTAAAGGAAAAGATGTAATTGGTACCAAATGGGTATACAAAACTAAGCATAAATTAGATGACATAGTTTGGATAAGCATAAAGCTCATTTAATTGTAAAAGGTTACGCACAAAAGGAAAGAATTGATTATACATAAACCGTTGCTCTAGTGGCAAAGTTGAACACAATCAAGATGGTACTTGCATTAGTTGCACAATATAAGTGGACAATTTACCAAATGGATATTAAATCAACTTTCTTCAATGGTTATGTGGATGAAAAAAATTATGTGGGGAAACTTGAAGAATTTGAAATTCCAAGGAAAGAAGATTGTGCTTACAAATTGAAGAAGGCCTTGCATGGTCTCAAACAAGGATCAAGAGCATGGTATTCTAGAATTGATAAATATTGTCAAGATCATGGACTAGTTAAGAGTTCATAATTTAAATAAAATCTCTATATCCTTCAATTGGGACTGGAAATTCTAATAGTTCCATTATATGTTGATGACTAGATTTATACATGGAAAGTCTTGAATTGTTTCAAAGATGTAGGTCACATATGATTTCCGAATTTGAGATGAAAAATATTGGCGAGTTTCCTTATTTCTTGGGCATTGAAGTATGGTAGAAAGAAGATAGCATTTTTATGTCACAATCCAAGTATACATGGGATATTATAAATAATTTTAACTTGATTAGTTGCAAGCCAAGTGCAACTCCTCTAGAAATGGGGTTGAAGTTACATAGAAATGATGACTCCAATCTAGTTGATAGTACTATATATCATCGATTGGTTGGAAGCTTGATCTACCTAGCAACAACTCAGCCATGTATAGTTTTTGCAGTTGGCATAGTTTCAAGATTTATGTCAAATCCTCAGGAGATACATTGGAAAGAAACTAAGAGAATTTGGAGGTATCTATGTGGTATAATTGGTTATGTATTTGTATATAGATCTACAAAGTATCTCAAATTGATTGGTTACACAAACTCAGATTGGGCAAGTTGTATGGATGACAGGAAATCTACTTCATGTCATAAATTCAACATGGGTTTGGCCACAATTGCTTGGAGTATTAAAAAGAAACCTTTAGTTTCATTATCCATAGCAGAAGCAAAGTACAAAGTAGTAGTTATAGGAGTGTGTGGAGTAGTTTAGTTAAGAATAATTTTACAAGATCTACATGAGTAGCAAGAACAACCCACATAGTTGATTTGTGGTAATCAAAGTGCTTTTCAAATGGCTAAGAATCCATGTTTTCACAAGACTGAGCACATAGATATATAGTATCATTTTGTTCGAGATTTGGTTCAGCAAGGTGTGCTTGAGATTAGGTATTCTAGTATAGAAGAGCAAGTTGCAGATATTTTCACCAAGGCACTACCAAAGGACAAGTTCTACAAATTCAAAGATAATCTTGGAATCTTCCCAAATGATAATTGTGGGGGAGAAATGTTGGGTTAATGATTCATTTGTGACGTCCTTGGTCTAATTAGAATATATGTTAAAGTTGTTAGTGAGTTTATCTCTTGAAGAGTTTATTGGAGATCAAGATAATTATTATTGAGTGATTTTAGGGGTTGATTATTAAGAGATTATAGGAGTTGGTTGTTTCATGAGATATATCTCGTTAATGTATCAATATGTTCTTTAATATTGAACAAGATTGAGCTAATTATGAATTATTGATCATTATTGAAATTGCCCCATGTTGTTGGTAATCAATTCTTCTTCACTAGCACCATAGTCACCATTACAACCACCTCCACATTTAAGCCATAAGTTCTTAAGGATGACACAAATGATTTAGTGATTACCACCAACACTCAACATTTGGCTAAGGAAAGGTGGGAATATTTTGAAGCATCCCACCAATTATTCAACCATAAGCTAATGTAAGAGATGAGCACCAGATGATAAGAATTCTAGAAGCTACAATTGGCGATACACTTCAATGAGTTCATTCAACTTTTTTTACCACACTATTTGAGCATGGAAGCTCCGCAAAAGAAGAAATAAGACAAAGAATCGAACATGCAGTGATAGGAAAAGGTCTAGCCAATACAACAACTATGGCAATGAAGGAGGTGACACTAGAGATATATTTGGCATGGATAATGCAAGCTAAAGGCCTCTACAACCTAACAATTGAAGTATGGAAATTAGGGGAAGAAAGGTAGGAATTCATATGGAAAATCACACAGGGACAAAGGACATTATAAAATAATTGTTCCAATTGGAAGAGTTCTATAGGAAATTACACTTGTCAAACTTGACAAGTACCTTGCAAATAATTTTGATGTGGATGAACACCTATAAAAAATAATAGGCAATTATTTGATCATATTCCAAAGAGATATGGATATGAACAAGGTGGACATGACAATCACCCTACATGAGGCATCTACACTACATAACCAAATGATTATTAGCATGTTTATGGATGACGAACGATAAAAATGTCTACAACTGGAAGAAACATTCAATCAAGAAAACAGGGAGGTCAAAAAAGATTTCCAATTATGGTAATAGGAAATCTCAATTCCATACATGGGTTGGGATGAGAAATATATATAGTTGTGGGCTGAAAAGGGAATGAGAAACTATGTAGAATAGAGGATGAACTAGAAATGTTTAGGGCATACTTTCATAGAGAGGAGAAACAATCCATAAAATTAAAGCTCGAGCTCAAGAATATCAAGTATAGTTGGTCGTAGCTAAACAAAGAGGTATAGTTGGGCAGCAAAATGAACACAATGGATTTTCTAATAGAAATAGGTAGATTCAATCAAGTGCACGCCATCCAAATCAAACTAATCAACATAGCCAAACATTGCAGGGTCGGATAAGTGTTGGGTATGAACACACTCTAGTTTTGTAAGTAAAGCCCATAATGCAACGAGTTGCACAATGTAATAAAGTAAACTAAATATCAAAATCCACTAGATCAAACTAGTTGACCAAAGGGATAACTAATCTAGAATGAACTTGTTAAGCAAGCCCTGCTATAAATAAGTGTATCCTTGAATAGTATAGATTAGTTGATATTATCTTGAACTTATGGGCATTCACAACATAGAGACTATAATCCATGTTTTGAATAATAAATTGATTTTGGTAATGGGTTTTCCTCTCAATCACTTGGGTTTTTTTCACTATAAACATGGTGTGATCGTGAATGATTACACATGCTTTTATGGGTTTTTTTTGTTTTGTTTTTGTTTATGATTATGTTAGGGTAAATATTTATGTTTTGTGAATAGAAAAGACAAGATAATATTTATGTTACGTATTTCTATTATTATTAGATTTGTTTTGAGTTGTTATCTATGAAATAGCTTGACTTGCTTGGTCGAGAATGTATTGTCAACATATTTTGCAAGTTGAGTCCTTTTGGAACTCAAGACTTGGAGATTGGATTAGCAAGATCATGAGAATGAAGGTTTGGTTGATGACATAATGGTCAATGCAACAATAATTGCAGCTCTAAGGAGTTGTAGATTATTTAAATTCATCCATTGTCCTTTTATGAGGAGTAGCATGAGCCTACTAGAGAATATTGTAGAGAAGTGGTATCCATCTTTTGGCATTTTAGGGTTCAAGGGGAGTTCTTGGATATTTCGCCCAAGGATGCTTAATTCCTTATAGGTATATCATGACATGGGATTGTGGTAGATATAAAGGATTCATGGAAAGGAGGTGGAGGTTTTGTGGCCCTGTATGTTGATGCTTACTACAATCCAGGAAAACAAAATTAGAGAAACTTGATTCGTATTAATGATATTGGCAACCTTCCCATGCATGTTGTGGTGTATACCATTGTTAGGATTGCAATGGTTTTTGAGCAAGTTCCCTTTATTTGTCCTCATGTAGGAGTGTAGGTGATTGGTATGCATGACCCAAGGATGTATAGGTGGGTAGTGTTGGTGCACCACCCAAGCATAGACTTTCAAGGTAACCAAAATTTATCTCTCCCGTCGGGTGCATAGTGTGGTACTGTAGGTAAGGAACTTGTGCTTTTTTTAATGTTTTTAATTTTTTAATTTTGAGTAGTTTTATATATGTATATATTTTTAGGTTGCATCGATACTTATCTTTCATTTTATTTTATAGATGTTGAACTAGAGTGATTACTTAGTTTCCCTAGGAAGTGGCATAGGCTATTAGGCGTAGAGAAGGGAGCTTGACCAAGGTTGATAGCACCACCAACCAAAAGCATGATAGAGTGTGTGTTATAGGTCTCGCAATAGCTACTTGAGAGGCTAATTGAGGCAATCCCTATGGCAACACTTAACGATGTGCCTTTGCCAATGCAAGCAAACATAGTCAAAGTTCCTACCTTATGGCACATGTTACTCTATTAAGTAGCCACAAGGATAATCAATACAAGAGTGGAGCCACATCATGATAGGGGGCAAGGTGCTACAATGGTTGGGCTCCCCATGCCCCTTAGAGCATCATTTTATGTATTGGATAGTTGAGCTGCTTGATGCCCTTTTTGTATTATATCATACATATGTTTTGTTATATATGTTATGTACTTTGCTTAAATAGAGAAAAAATTGTTTTAAATTATTTTGTTATTGTTCAATTGTTGCAATTGTTTGTTTTATGTTCTTAGGTACATTTTATACTTTGCTTATTAATGTGAAATTTGCCAATCTAGCACTTGATTTACCAAATATTTTTCAAACATGACTCGTAGAAACGCATATAAAAGTATTGAAAGCAAATTTTCACCCATAGGAATCTCCTAAAGAGAGTAGGATCATGGTTGTGATCTCCATCGTTTAATTGCATCATGATTAGTTATGAATCAAGATGGAAAATTAAGAAGTGAATGTTAAGAGCCATGATGCCTTCTAAAAAAACCTATTAGGATGCAATATATTGCGTCATTATAGGGAAAATAGCCAACACAAACACCATTCCAACGAAACAGTGATTGAGAGGGTGTAATGAGTACACATGCAACAAAAGTGTGGTTCTGCATCCAACAAGTAGCCCCATCCCCGAATCCAATGGATACTAGAAGAATATGGCTCTAAGATGTTTTATTGATATGCCTTTTTCTTTGAACAAACAACAAAATAATATACATATGATTCAATTATAACAGTTTTATATTACCTCGCATACCATCTAAATGCCATGTGACATAAATCACTTCTAGGATAAAAGGAGCCCAACAATTGTTGATGATTACAGTTACGTGAGACATCCTCCAGAACACAGACCTGAGAGAGAGCCCCTGAGTTGGGTGTGTGGTTCCTATCTGAGACAGAACTAGAACGTTGTGTTGGCCTCCTCTATGCATAGATTTTAGATGATACTCCAGATGATTATCATGTGTAACACAGTGAGAAATAAGATCTGTTGAGTTGGACATGCATGTGGCTGAGCACAGGGGAACGTCTGGAAAATCCCATGAGTTGGGGGCATCGTTTTGAGACAGAGATGAAATGATGTATTAACATTCTCTGAGCAGAGATTTGAGATGATGAACTCCAAATGACTCTCATATGTAACGCAGTGAGAAAGAAGATCTGTTGAGTTGGACGTGCCTATGGATGAGCACAGGTGAACGTGATCCTAGTGGATGGCCACTAGTGAGTGTGGTTCTCCTGTGAGACGCAGTGAGATAGAGAGACATCCATGTGGTTGAGCACAGATGGATGTGCCCCTAGTGGTTGAGCACTAGTGGGTGTATGATATCCATTGTGATATTGTTCAAGAGTCAGACTTACCTGTAACCCTATTTGTTATGTAAAGGGTACAGGTCGGCCCCACCTTAATGTAAAAGATAATTAATATGGTAATTATTAATTATATTGTGAGTTATTGAGGTTGGCCATGTTGTGTTAATAGACACTATTGTTGGCAGGTTCAGTCTAATATAAATAAAGGTAAATTCCCCATTGAGGAAGCACAACACAAGTGTGAGTTTGGAAATTTTAGCAAGTACTTACTTCTTCGGAAAAGTGCGCACCTCTCTTGGGCGCTAGTCTTCTAGGGTTTGTGAGCACCCTTTTGTGTGCTAGTATTCTATGGTGGTGGAAGTATTTCTCTTGAAGAATATAGCAAAGGATTGGTTGGGTTTTCTTCCCTTCTTGAAAAGGGTTTCCCAAGATACTTCTTGTGTACTAGTGCATGGTGTTTCTTCTTGTGATCTTGGTTGTTGCAACAAATTGTTTATGGTTTAAGTAAAATGTTAAAAATGGAATGAACTTCATGCTTAAGCCTAGCTTATTGAAAAATCAACATGGTATCAGAGCATAGGTCTTGAAGAACCCATTGCACAAGCAATTTTTAGCCATCTTCTCTCTCGTGCAAAATTGTACGACCCTCCTAGGGTTTCCAGAAATTTTGTACGGCCTACCTTCTTGAGAGCTTCTAGCACCTGGCACTTGGACGTTGGGGCTCAAAAGAAGATAGGAGCGTACGGCCTCCTTTAGCGCACCTCCATCAAGCTTCAGATTGCATTTTCAAGCATTTTGATTTTTTGGCCCTAGGATTTCTAGGGTTTCACTAATTTCTGCAGAAAATTCGAAATTAGGGTTTCTACAACTCCTTGAAGGAATTCTTCATCTTACCAGTGTTATCCTATCTTTCAGAGGCTTATTGTTGGCAGTCATAATTCCAACAAAACCTAAAAGTGATAGCTTAGCCTAGCTGTTATGTTTTCTAGCCCAGTTGACAAGGGTTTGTGAAGAATCTAAAATTATGATGAACAGAATAATAATGGAAGACAAGCTTGATGGATCAAGCAAACTCAGTTCATGGAAGTCAAGACTTCGAGGATATGAAGACATCAACATCTCAGCGCTCTCATGTATGGTCCCTATCAATGATAATACTTTGTTAATTGACAGTGGTGCCTCGAGGCACATGACCGGTTAAATTTTGTTGAGAAAGAGACACATCTACGTGTTGTCCTTGGAGATTATGCCAGATATAATGTAAAAGGGGTTGGAACTTCTACCTTCCAACTAGATTCAGATATGCAGCTTCAATTAAAATAAGTACTATATGTACCTAGAATGAAGAGGAACCTTGTCTCCATTTCTTCCTTGGAAGACAAAGGCTACAAGGTTACCTTCTCAGAAGGAAGAGTTCTTGCATGGCACAAAGACTTACATATAAATTTTGTCAGGGTAATTGGTGTCCGAGAAAACAACTTGTACAGATTGACCATCATACCAGTCCAGGCCCTGCTACATGACACTATCAGCTTGAGTGAGCTATGGAATAGAAGACTTGCTCACATTCATTATAGATCTCTCCCATCTCTAGTTAAAATGGTAACAGGTCTTCTAGAAATACAAATTCAGCATAAAGGTGTTTGCAAAGGTTTTTCTCTTGGCAAAAATGTTAAAGGATCCTTCTTGAGCAGTGACAATAGATCCAAGGAAATCTTGGACTTGATACATTCAGATGTGTGTGGGCCAATGATTGTTGCATCTCTGAATGGGTACTTGTACTTTGTACTCTTCATAGATGATCACTCTCAGAAAACTTGGATTTACTTCCTAAAGAACAAGGATGGGTTCCTTGTAAAATTTCAAGAATTCAAAGCTCGGGTTGAGGACCTGACCAGAAGAAAGATCAAGGTACTAAGATCAGATAATGGAGGACAATACACCTCCAAAGATTTCAGCAATTTCTACATTGAAGCAGGGATCAAGAGGGAGTTCACAGTTCCTTACAACCCTCAACAAAATGGGGTTGCAGAAAGGAAAAACAGAACTATCATCAAGGTAACCAAAGCAATGATACATGATCAGAGTCTACATATTACTCTATGGACAGAAGCATGTATGACAACATTATATGTTCAAAACAGGAGTCCTCATCAGATCTTGAAGAACATTACTCCAGAAGAATCCTTCACCAAAGTGAAGCCTGAGATTGGACACTTCAGAATATTTGGGTGTCCAGTGTATTTTCATGTACCCAAAGAGAAGAGATCCAAGCTAGACCCTTCAAGGAGAAGGGGCACATTTGTAGGATACAGTGAATCCTCAAAGGCATATCGAATCTACATTCCTGGTCAAAGACAGATTGAAATAAGCAGAAATGTTACTTTTGAAGAAGAGATAACCTTCCAAAGATCCAAAGAATATCAAATGGAAATTGATAGTGAGACAATGCCTTCTCCCCTTTTAGTAGTTCAGAGGGAGACAGACATTATTCCAGTTTCTCCAATTGATCCAGTTGTTCCAGCCGATCCAGTTGCTCCAATTGACATGTCCAGAGATATTATAGTTGGACATAAAAGGTCTGCTTGGGCTCGACAAACTCTACAGGAAGCAGAGGGACATAAAGCCCCTCAAGGAACAACCAGAGAGAGCAAGAGACCAAAGAGATTCTCAAGCTACCTTTCAGCCATGACCCACATCATTGACTCAGAGCCATCTTATCGTGGAGAATCTTCAAGTGAACAAGTATGGTAAGATGCCATGACAAAAGAATATCAGTCTATATTGAAAAATGATGTATGGGATATTGTTCCAAGACCAGAGGGAAAGTCTGTAGTGACTTCCAAATGGATTTATAAAATCAAGCATGCA
>ML833767.1:38573-56608 GCA_009831015.1 Picea engelmannii
GGAAGTGCTAGTACAGTGGAAAGATATGACTCCAGCAGATGCCACTTGGGAACCAGCTACCATTCTGCAGCAGTTTCCACATCTCAAGCCTTGAGGACAAGGCTGTTTTTAAGGGGGCGGACATGTTAAGGTCCTAACCCGCATATAGGTAGCTCAATGTATTCGGATGTAATAAAGGTCAATATTAATAAGACCTTTCAATAAAATAGAATAAGGCGGATGTAAGAAGCCCTAATAGAAGCTTCTGCTTCTAGAAGGATCTTCCTCTAGATGCTTCTCTTAATAGACATAGTTAGTATAAATAAGGGTCGAGGGTATGAAAAACCCTAGCTTGGATATTATTGTAACAGAGCGCTGCTCGACTGGAGGTTTCCCCCTCGAAGAGGCCTGTGAACATTGCTATCTGATTCAAAGTGTTATTTCTGTTACTATTTCGTATATCATTTCTGTGTATTGTGAAGATTATGCTGAATATTTTACTGTTATTCTGTCATTTCTAGCATTTCATTTCTATTCTACATATTTTAAATATCTGGTATCTTGCAAAGGCCGTGGATTTTTTGAGCTTGGTGTCTAGCAGTGACCAGAGGCTTGACCATAATGTGTTGAGAAATAAACTGTCTCAATCTGAGACAATGGTTTGTGGGATTCAAAAATGTACCTAGACTCATTCAAAGAAGATCTTGGTAATGGCCTCTATTGTGATGCTCTTCTTGTAGGAATTCATAATCGCCATCTTAGAAAATCGATCAACAACCACAAAAACACAGTCATTTCCCCGCTTGGTGGACGAGAGGCCTAACATGTAGTCCATGGAGTTGGATTCCAATGTCCTGTCAGGAGTAGGAAGAGGGGTGTATAGGCCATGGTTCTTAGTGGTCGATTTGGCAATAGCACAGGCAGTGTAGGACCTGATATACTTGTTGACCTCATGTCGAAGTTTCGACCAGTAGAAATGTTTCTACAGAATTTCCATTGTCTTTTTGATGCCAAATTGTCATGCCACTCGACTGTAGTGGGCTTCCCAGATCAACTTCTCTCACTTGCTTGATGGAATGCAAATATGGCCCAGATAGCACAACAACCCATCCTGAAGATTGAAATTAGTGACAACTACATTTGTGCCCAACATTTGGTAGGTGGTGGCGAAGTCTAGGTCTATCTCATAGAGTTGGGGCCATCCATAGGTCTCATGGCTGCAAGATTCTAGCACTGTGGTGAGTTTCGTGACTGGCGATCTGCTAAGGCAATCAGCGATGCGGTTGGTGCTTCTTGTTTTATACTTGATGTTGAGGTGGAATTTATGCAATTATGTGGACCACTTATGATGGTGGTCATTTTGCAATTTTCCTTATGTCTGCATGAACTACAGTGGATTATGATCAGTGTGGATGATTGTCTCCTTCCCAAGAATGTAATGTCCCCATTGGCGACAGGCTTGCACAATGGAGTACATTTCTTTTTTGTAATTAGGGTACTTACGGACAACATATTATAGTGTCTCACTATGATAGGCCACGGGGTGGCCATGCTGAGTGAGAACGATGCCCACAGCATAGTCAGAAGCATCTATCTTGATCTCAAAGGGTTGTTGTAGGTCTGGTAGTCAAAGTACTGGGTCTGAGCACAAGTGTTTCTTCAAATCATCGAATGTTTTTTGTTGGGACTATCCCCAAACAAATTTCTCCTTACCACCACCCCTGGTTACTTGGCTGAGGGCCCATGGAATATGGGATAATCCCAACACGAACCTACAGTAGAAATTGGCAAGGCCCAAGAAGCTTCGAAGCTCAATGAGTGTGGTTGGGGCTGGCTAGCCATGGATGACTTGGATCTTGGCTAGATCCACATGTACACCATGTTGATCAACGATGTAGCCCAGGTAATGGACCCTGTCCATGCCGAACGATCATTTTTCCAAGTTGGTGTATAGCTTGTGTTGCCGCAAGGTGTGCAGAACCTGTTGAATATGTTGCAAGTGTTTTTCCCAAGTTTTGTTGTAAATGATATTGGTGTAAGTGTTTTTCCCAAGTTAAGGGCATGACCAACATTCGAAAATACCTTTCTTTGACTTGAATGCAGTCTTCCATACATACGTTTGTTCTATCGGGACCTGGTGGTATCCAGACTTCAGTTCAACCTTACTGAATTATTTGGCCCCCATGATTTGATCAAGGAGGTCGTCGATTCAAGGAATTGGGTACTGGTTTTTTACTATGATTTGATTTCAAGTCTCGGTAATCAATGCAGATTCGTCGGGTTCCATATTTCTTTTGTACCAATGTGATTGGACTCCCGCAAGGTGATGAACTGGGATGGATGTGCCCATTGTGGAGAAATTCTTGGATCTGTCGCTTGATATCCTCATTCTCTAAAAGAGAGTAACGGTAGATTGGCCCATTGGGTAGCGGTGTGTTGGGGTTCAGACCGATTGGATTCTTGACCTGACAGTGCAGAGGTACCTAGGTAGGTGAGGAGAAGGTATCTGAGTATGATTCCATGACCTTATCCACTTTATTTTATTGTGTGGAGAGGTCGGTCATGTAGACCCTGGATGTGATCGTGATCTTTCACTCATTATGAGAGTGAATCATGAAGAAGAAAAACTTCCCCGTCTGAGAGATGACCTTCCTGCATTGCTTGGAAGAGATCAAGTAAAAATAAATAGGTGGGACTGCCTCTGGTATGTTGTACAATTTTTTGTTCAAAGTAATAATAACACTGTGAGGCCTAGACTCATATATGGCATGGAGTTTCCATAAATATGGTTGGCCCAAAAAAACATTACAAACTTAGAGAGGGGAAACATCGCACAATACCTCATATTTGAAGGGATTGATATCGTATGACAGGGAACATTGTTGGTTGATGTGGATGTCGCTTCCTTGGTGGAACCATCCAATGGTGTAGGGATGTGGGTGCGGTATTGTTGGCAGGGAAAGTCGCTTGAAAAACTCTATTGAGATGAGGTTCTTCTGGCTACCACTATCAACGATGAAGTGCAACGGGGTACCCTTCACCCACATCTGTGAATGAAAAAGGCACTCGCCTTCCCCTAGCTCATCTGGTTCACTGGGCTGGAGCTTGGTGGTAGAAATGATAGGACTACGTTCTGCATCAATGATTTGTCTCCCCCTTTCTGGTTTTGACTCAGAGTCAGAACCCACATTTGATTCATAGGATTTCACCTTAGCCAACAACGACTGCTTTGAGCGAAAATCAACAATGTTATGCCAGGGTCTCTTATGGAAGTCACACCACTTCCCGATATCTTTCTTTGTTTTTCCGGTGTTCTTATTTTCTTGCGGCCTAGAATGTTGTCCTGAGGTAGTCTGTCTTTTCTCTGTCCTTTTTTTTGCAGGTTGGGGTCGCCCTTTCCTAGATTTTGCTGTGAGGGGTTCCAAGGCCCAAATTTCCACGTCTTTTGTTTGAGCTTCTGCTCGATTTTGATGGCATATCGGTAGGCCACGCCCAAGGATGAGATGTCCAGAAACTCCATTTCAGCCTGGATGTATCTATGCATACTGTCGTGATACTTGAGCACCAGATGTCGCTCAGAATATTTGATACCCAACTTGGTACGGAATGTAAGCAAGATATTTGTGAACTTGGGCACTACTTGGTCTCTTTCTTGCCATAGTGTAGTCCATTTTGTATACAGGTCCTCATAACTTCCAACGGGGTAGTATTGTTCCTTAATAGAATCCCTGAAGGACTTCCAAGTGACAATGACTATAAATAATGAGGGTTCCTCTATTTTCTTCTTCTCACAGAAATTTCCCCACCAATCTTTGACATGGGGAATGACTTTGAGGAGAGAAAAAGTAATATTTTCTCTATTCGAGAAGTTATGGATAGAGAAATACCCTTCTAGAAGATTCAACCATTTATCTACAATATCTGTGTCTATTTGACCTTCAAATATAGGAATATCGAAGTTGATTTGTACCTTGAAGGCGGTGGCACCTCCATTTGAGGAAGATGCATCTCCTGTTGGTATCCGACGAAGGATTTTCACAAAACTATCCATCATCTTGTTCCTCTGTTGTGTGAGGGATTCCTCAAGCAACATTTTAAAGGGATCTCATGTCTCATCATATTTTTTTCTCCCACCCTGAGAGGTCGCTTGGGCATGCGAGAGATTTTTTCCTGAAGCCAACAAGATCAAGACCCAATTCTTTGTACCCTAACCTCGTTGGGGACATACATTAATAACGACAAGGAGAAAACCGCTCTGATACCACTGATCCGGATTTTATGAGTAGAATGAAATAAATACAGATTATTATCAAAATATGCTTAACACAGAATAACAGATATACAATAAAATTGGTTTCTATTCAATAAGAAAATAAGTTGAAACTATAAAATGCAGCGGAAAAAAAGCTTGCTAGAATGGTTGCGGCTTATCTTTGAGAAGATATGTGATGGTTGTGCTCAATCACCATAAGATGATTACAATGAGGCTCTCAAGGAATTTTTACAATAAACAGGAATGTCAAAAACCCTAGACATACAAAAACCTAACCCTAGGATATGAAGCGCCAAAAGTCATGTGGGCCCCGTTTGGGTAAGTTAGTACATCAACTTCTTGGGGTCGTAAATTTTGCATATGATCTTCGTTTTGGATGCCACTGGATCCTATATGTATATTGTAGTGTAAACAATGTATCCTATATGTATATTGTATTAGGTTTTTGGATACCGTTGGATCCTATATGTATATTGTATTGTAAACATTGTATCACAATGAATGAATATAAAATATGTTGGTTTTCCCAGTTTTGGTTTCCAGGGGAAAAATATCTATGTAATGTGTGTATTTTCCATTGCATATTTTTTGTTCTTTTAATGAAAATATGTTTGCAGTAAATATTGTATAAGGTTAAAATCTACATTTGGTATCATATCTTTGTTGGCTTCAGGGGGACGCCTTTATTGTTAAGGTTTTGGCTCAGAACTGTGATAAGACTTGTTATAGTGGGAGATATGCAGTATTGATTCTTCAGGTGAAGATAAATGGTCAGCAGTTCGAAAATGGAGATCGAGAAGTTTAATGGGAAATGTTTTGAGTTGTGGAAGCTCAAGATGGAAGATCTATTGGTGGAAAAAGATTAGTGGATCGCGGTGGATCCAGGTATTGCATCTATAGGAACTTCAACAGATGACTGGAAAAATTTGGATCGAAAGGAAAAGAGCACAATTTGACTATGTCTCTCAGATTCAATATTATTGAATGTGTCAAAGGAAGCTACAGCCAAGGAGTTATGGTATAAGTTGGGGAAGTTGTATTATTCTAAGTCCCTAGTCAATAAAATATTCATGAGAAAGAATTTATATAACCTGAGGATGAGAGATGGAGACTCAATGGTAGATCATTTGAATTCCCTCAATACTATGGTAAGACAGTTAGTATCTGTTGAGATTAAAATTTTAGATGAAGATAAGTATATCAATTTATTGTGCTCTTTATGAGACTCGTAGGATTGTCTGGTTGTGGACTGATCTGAATTTTATGAGAAGAACTAAATGAATACATATTATTATTAAATTATGATTAATATAGAATAACATATATACAGTCAAATTTGTTTCTATTCAATAAGGAAATAAGATGAAACTATAAAATGCAGTGGAAAACAAGCTTGCTAGAATGGTGGTGGCTTATCTCTGAGAAGAGATGTGATGGTTGTGCTCATTCAACAGAAGATGATTAAAATGAGGCTCTCAAGGAATTTTTACAATAAACAGGAATTTCAAAAACCCTAGACATCCAAAAACCTAACCCTAGGAGATGAAGCACCAAAAGTCATGTGGGCCCCGTTTGGGTAAGTTAGTACATCAACTTCCTGAGGTCGTAACTTTTTTCATACAATCTTTGTTTTAGGCACATGATAGATCATTGGAACGGTCTATCCGAGGAATACACATGTTTCATATGGAGATCCCTACACATTTTTACTGTGGTGAGTCATAAAAACGTTGTTTAGGGCCTCAGAACAGCCCCGAAAGTTAGGGACCCGAAAACTAGGAAAAAACTGTCAAACTGGAAAACTGCCAAAATGAGCCAGTTGGAATAGGTGGGAGGCCACCAAAATCCATTTGGATCATGGCCATAGGTATCAATAAAACTTCCTTAAAGTTTCATGAAGTGGTCTCATCCTTGTTGGAGTAGATGAGACGGAAGAACATGGAAGGACAGAGGACATATGCATTATTTGCAAGAGGATGCACCCATGAAATAAATAGATCTAAGTCCTCGAGTGGGAGATCTAAGTCTAAGGGTAGATATAAATATCCTGGAAATTTTGTAAATGTATGTTGGATATGTGGAAAAGAAGGGCACTACAAGAAGCAGTGTAGATCCAAAATTGAGAAAAAGAAGTCTTATGTAGAAGTAGCTTCTTCAGATCCCTTATTTTTATCAACTTTGGATCTACACCACTTCTTGTAGTGCCCTTATTTTCCACATCTCCAACATACCTTTACAAAAAATTTAGGATATTTATATCTACCCTTAGACTTATATCTCCCACTTGAGGACTTAGATCTATTTATTTCATGGGCAAGTCCTCTTGCAAATAATGCATATGTTCTTTATCCTTCCATGTTCTTTCGTCTCATATCCACCAACAAAAAGGATGATACCACTTCATAAAACTTCAAATAAGTTGTATTAATACCAATGGCCATGATCTAGATGGATGTTGGTGGCCTCCCACCTATTCCAACTGGCTCATTTTGGCAGTTTTCTAGATCGACAATTTTTTCCTAGTTTTTGGGTCCCTAACTTCTGAGGTCATTTTAAGGCCCTACACACTGTTTTTAGGGATCATCATAGTCAACATGTGTTGGAATTTCCATAGGAAACATGTGTATTCCTAGGATAGACCTTTCCAACGGGCTATCGTGCGCCTAAAATGAAGATCGTATGCAAAGTTACGACCTAGGGAAGTTGATGTACTAACCTACCCAAACGGGGCCCACATGAATTTTGGCACTTCATCTCCTAGGGTTAGGTTTTTGGATGTCTAGGGTTTTTTACATTCCTATTTATTGTAAAAATTCCTTGAGAGCCTCATTGTAATAATCTTCTAGAGAATGAGCACAGTTTTCACATCTCTTCACAGAGATAAGCTACCACCATTGTAGCAAGCTTGTTTTCTATTGCATTTTATAGTTTCAACTTATTTCCTTAATGAATAGAAACCAATTTTATTGTATATCTTTTATTCTATGTTAAGCATATTTTGATAATAATTTGTATTCATTTAGTTCTTCTCATAAAATCCTGATAGGTATGGTTGAAGGTATGTTTAGCTTCTCTCTAGATTTCGATTTCTGTGAACATTGTGTATATGGGAAGCAAAATCAGGTAAGATTCCCCTCTGGTGCAACGAAGGAAGAAGGAATTTTATATCTAGTTCACAGTGATGTGTTTAGACCTGTGTGAGTTCCATCATTGGGAAAAGATGTGTATTATGTCTCATTTATAGATGAATTATCGAGGAATACTTGGATATATTTCTTCAAGAATAAATCTGAATTCTTTGACATGTTTAAAGAGTGTAAGCCTCTTGTTGAGAATCAAACAGAGAAAAGAATTAAGGTGTTGAGGAGTGATAATGGTGGAGAGTTATGCAGAAAATAATTTTAAGAATTCTTTAAGAAGTGTGGTATAGAAAGGAAAAATACTACTCCATATACACCTCAGCAGAATGGAGTTGAAGAAAGGATGAACAGGACATTGATGGAAAAAGAAAGGTCCATGCTCAGTGGTGACGGGTTAGGGAAAGAATTATGAGAAGAGGAAATGGGTACTACATGTTACCTGGTCAACATATCACCCTCATCAACATTGGATGAAAAGACTCCACAAGAGGTATGGACTGGTAAGAAACCTTTTCTCACACATCTCAAGGTATTTGGTTGTGAGGCCTATGTTCATGTTCCAAAGGAAAACAAGAGCAAGCTAGATACGAAGGCTAAAAATTGTATCTTTATTGGGTATAAATATGGTCTCAAAGGTTATAATCTTTGGAACCTAGAAACTAACAAGTTTTTGTGCGGTCGATATGTGGTATTTAGAGAAATGAAGGATTTTGTTAAACAGGAAGTCCTACCAAGTAAGGAAGAACCAGATAAAATAGAGTTTGATTTAAAGGATGATGAATTGGACTCTACAAAATAACATGAATCATAAGAAGAAGATTCGCATACTCCAGTATTGAGGAGATCAGTTCGAGAAAGAAGGCTACCAAAAAGGTATACTCCATTTGATTTCCGTTCAAATTTTTCTTTGTGTATTACTAATGATGATCCTAGAAATTTCAGGGAGGCAGTAGATTCAGAGGATGGAAAACTCTGGAAAAAGGCCATGGATGAAGAAATGGAAGCCTTGGATAAGAATGAGGCTTTGGATCTAGTGGATTTGTCGACTGGAAGAAATCCCATTGGAAGAAAATGAGTATTTAAAAAGAAGATGAATGCAGAAGGAAAAGTGGAGAAATACAAAGCTCTGTTAGTACCAAAGGGTTATTCCCAAGTTGAGGGAATTGATTTTGGTGAGATTTTTTCTCCTTTTGTCAAGTTAACTTCTATAATATTTATGTAATCTGTTGCGGTTGCATTTAATTTTGAAGTAGAACAAATGGATGTGAAGACAACATTCCTACATGGAGATTTGGAAGAAGAAATCTATATGAAGTAGCCAGAGGGGTTTGTTGCGAAGGGAAAGAAGGAGCTAGTATGCAAGCTGAAAAAGTCCTGGTATGGTTTAAAAAAATCACCAAGGATGTGGTATCAAAAACTTGATACATATATGTTGGGACTTGGATTCACAAGAAGCAAAGAGGATAATTGTGTGTATTTTAAATTAATTGGTGATCATTTGATTTATTTGGTCTTGTATGTGGATGACATGTTGTTGATAGGAAACAACAAGGAGATTATCCAGGATGTGAAAACTCAGTTGTCCTCTAATTATGACATTAAGGATATCTATGCTACAAATTTCATTTTGGGCATGGAAATTAAAAGAGATCGGAAAAAGAGGAAACTCTGGTTAAACCAGAGAAAATATGTTGAGACAATATTGCAGAGGTTTAATATGCAGGAATGTAAACCAGTCAAGTTCCATGTTCCTATTGGTGTAAATTTATTTGTGGATTAGTTTCCAAAGACATGGGAAGAGCAGGATTACATGTCTCATTTTCCATATGCGAGAGCAGTTGGCATTTTTATGTATGCAATGGTCTGTACTAGACCAGACATTACACATGCAGTGGGAGTTTTGAGCAGGCATATATGTCAAAACTAGGGAAGGAGCATTGGACAACAGTAAAAATGGTTTTCAAGTATTTGTGGCACTACTACCTATGGATTGTGCTACCAAGGAAGACCAGGATTGGACAAAGTGTTAGACATGCATGGCTTTGTGGATGCAGACTGGGATGGATATCTAGATCGTAGGAGATCTAGAAGCGGGTATGTGTTTAACCTATTTGGAGGAGCAATCAATTGGATGAGAAAAATACAGTTTGTAGTGACACTTTCAACAATATAAGTTGAATACATGGTATCCACTCATGCAAGTAATTAAGAAATATGGTTACAAATATTGTGTTCAAGTATTGGGTTAGTACATCAAGATGTAAACAGTCAGAGTGCAAATTTTCTGGAGAAGAACTCGACTTATAATTCAAAGACAAAGCATATTAATATTCAATATCACTTTGTGAGAGACATGGTTGAAGAAACTAAAATGTTGTTGATGAATGTGGACACTTTGAAGAATGTTACGGATTCATCAACAAAATCTATGAGCACTGAGAAGTTCTCTTGGTGTAGAGGATCCATGGGCATTGTTTCCCTAGATTCTTGACTATGTAAACATGTGACCCCATGTATGAAAAGAAAAAAACAAGTGGGAGAATATTGGGTATGTGTTATATTCTTTGCATGACTATATTATTTTCCTCGTTTTTCATGTCACCTTGATTTTCGTGTCCATTGTTGGGCAATTTTCGGCACATGGGTTTTTTCCGATGGTTTTCTATCTCTGGTTAAGGAATTAGGGTTGTTGATTAATCCAATTCATTGGGTTAGGGTTTTGGATTCCCCTAGATCCTATATGTATATTGTATTGTAAACAATGTATCACAATGGATGAATATAGAATATGTTGGTTTTCCTGGTTTGGGTTTCCAGGGGAAAAATATTTGTGTAATGTGTGTATTTTCCATTGTATATTTTCTATTCTATTACTAAAAATATGTTTGGAGTAAATATTGTACAAGGTTAAAATCTACAGTGGGTATCCATCCATTTGTCGTGTTCCTACATATGCATAAGAGAGATAGATGTTAGTATATGATGCCATACCAAAAATATTTGCATTTTTGTTTTGCATTTATCAAATAAAAAAAGACAAAAAATAAAATATATAAAAATAAAATTCTTACCAATCTCCCCAACGGTGGATTATGGTGGTAATGGAATGTCGTGATCCCTTCAGTATTTGATCCACTCATAGGGATAGTCATCGATGGAAATGATTTGTCATCGCCACCAGTGAAAGAACTCATCATTATAGGGGGTTGGCACCCTACCACCTCCTAACCACCTCATCACTTTGGTCCACTGGATCATGGATGGATCATGTAGACTGTGTAGAGGAACTTCTACTATGGGACTAAGGGCTAGAACCCTCTCGAAGAAAAAACTACACAAAATGGATGCAAACCCAAAGTTTATCATCCTCCTAATTTTGTAGTCATTAAGTTGCCTCTTCATGTTGGACAATAGCGAGGTGCTCCAATCATAAAATGTGGGTCTCAAACAATCCACAACATAAAACATAAGTGGCCTTGATTCCTGATGTAGCAAGGCCGATCCCAATATCTGTGTGAGAACTAGGACGATAATATTCAAACTCGGGTTCTCAATCACCCTAATACGGAGTTTTCTCCCCACTTTCTCTGTATCTGCGATGCAGTAGGTGGAGATGTACTCTTCTATGATCCTGCCACCTCTATCCCGTCAAGCCTTGAGGTTTACCATCTCGCCTCGGAGAGACAATTCTGTAATGCAATAAATTTCATCCACCTCAATTCTCAATGCTTTCCCATCGAGATTGAAGGCCTCAATCTCTGAATCCCAGTAGTTTATCATCATCTGGAGCAAACTCGCTTATGCCCTCATTCCTTTTATGTCCCAAAAATTTTAAATCCCACATATTTTCAATTCTTGTTGGGCCCTTAGATATCCTTCCACTACTACATCAACATCCTCGTGATCCATCTCTATGCATTCAATCACCATCATCAAAGGAAAAGTCAATTTTTGAGTCATTTTTCATAAAAAACTGATCCACGGACTTATACGCAAGAAATAATTTAAACACTCACGTATATGGATCAATATACACAGGAAGGATTTTATTTTCCTATGTACATTAGTTCATGTACATGGCCTTATGAACTACAACCCGCGTACAATGATTTCCCTACCTTACGGCCTCCAAAACACAAAAAATGAACACAATTTCCAAAATTTAAACCATTGAAATGAAAGAGCATGGGATGGGAACTTACTTGGTCCATAGGGTTTCCAATTTCATTGACCGTAGCTCCCAAAATCATCACTAGAATATCATAGGTTAAATGGCCTCAAAATCACTATGTGGGTAAAAAACTCAAAAATGACATGGTAAAACTCAATATTTTTACTATTTGTAGAAAACTTTTACCCACTTTGTATAGTTTTCACCTTGTATTTCCTATTTCTAAAACCATATGGACTAATTATAGAGTGAAGGACCTAGTTTGAAGTGGTTTTTCTAGGATATAATGGATTTCCAACATCCTTTAGCATGTTTGTGCCTCTAGCAGGTATATATTGTCACTGGCATATAGGATAGGTTTTCACCTCGCTTTGCATTTTTTGCATCATCCTATGACCACAATTCATATTCCCTAGGTATGAACCAATTTTTTAGTGACACAAACCATCTCATTTTTACTAGAAGTGTCATTATTAAGTGGTAGAGACTTACCAAACATTGGTGCCCTAGTTAGAAAAAAATTTCCATTTGATGCCCATGCAGAAGTTAATCCATAGGTCCGAAAATCCCTTATAGTCTCATTACAACTTTGCGTTCCAGCCTCGTTCTTCTTACTCAATCTCATTCTGACCACTACTTATGGGAATCCCTCCATTACATGTTTCTCTTAACATCGTCCTAGAGTCTTAGTTAAGCTCTTTTCAGACTCCTTAAAAATTAAAAGATTGTCGAGTGAGCTTGTCTCTTTCACACTTGTTAAATGGATTTGAAAGGACATCTATTTTGGTATAATTTTAACCCTTTTTCAGACCAAATCGACTAATTACAAAAAAGGAACACCATAGTCACCATTGGCTAGAATATTTCTCCTTGGTATTGTTTTATGTTTTTTCAGGCCCAGGGGACTAAATCTACAAAAGCCAACACTACTAGAGATTTCTTCCTAAGCCTATGGCCCCAAAAATTCTCAGCATTCTCCAAGCAGTGCCTTCCATATATCCTTTGCAACTTGACACCTTGTACCCCATGAGGAAACATCTCCCGAGTGTCTATACCCCACATGTGTTCTCTTGCATCGAGCATAAGAATGTTCCACTGCATGGAACTAGTTGGCTTGTTCACGACACTCATTTCTTCTCTTGTATCATAGCATTCTTTTTCCTCTTTTTACGCCTTAATAATATGAAAAAGAAAAAAAATTGAAAAAAAAAGAAGGGCCAGAAAAAAATATTATTTTCTATCAGCAGCAGTCATTTCTCCTTGGAACGAAGCATAAATTTTTGAGTCCATTCATCAAAGGTTTATCTTTAATATGGCCTTAAGAAGTTGAACTCATTACTCAGAGTTTTACTCCTCTGACTGGTTATTCTTCCAGTCCCTATGTCGATGCCTTCTATGTCACAATAAATTTTCAATGTTCAGTCTTGAGTCTATGTTGCCTTAGTTATCCATCTATCTCATGCTCTGGTTCAAAGGAATTCTAAACCTATGTCAGCCATTCCTCAGAATTCTTGACTTTGCATGTCGGTCATCCCTTACAAGTGAATCTCATGATCACATGAAGCTATTTTCCTACCTTGCACCCTGGGCCTACTTTCATCATTAGTAGGTGACCTTAAACCCAACAGATGAAATCTTTTTATTGATCTCTAACTAGGTGGTTTCCTTTGTGTTCAGCGATAAGAAATCTACTCACACATTGGGATTTGTGTAGAGTCTTGGATTCCATTAGACCTTATTGGTGGTTTCCTCACCTCTGTTAGTAGTTTTGATTATTGGATGTTATTAAGAGGATCTCTTTTGTGTACTACTTGCATCTAGTGCATCTGAGAGATGCACATGGTCATTGGTTCATGCATATTATTTTCTTCTAATTTCTTCCTAATCGTCAAAGTATTTCTTCGTACCTTGTTCTAAATGATGAGATATACCTTAATTCTCTCCTTTCAACGGGTCTCCTTCCATCAACTTCAACTTATATATTATGGTATCGATATATAGAGTCATAAACCTAGAGGCTTGTAGTCATTAGTGGTAGGTTCTCTTGCCATCGACAGTTGGGAATACATCAATATCTCCTACTCGATGGATTCCTCAAGTGTTCAACCTCAACACCTTTATTCACACTTGTTGAATGTACTCAGTGCCTTGACACCTACTTTCATCATTGGTGGGTTGTCTCGCATTTTTTAATGGTATACATCAATGACCTATAATCAAATGAAGTCTCATTGTGTTCAACTTCGAATCCTTTATTTACACGATGTAGACTTGCACCATCGACAACTAGTGTATAAGTGTTAGAGATAATGCCTAATTAATGCTACATTCTAGAGTTTAGGGATTGGATTGGGTTTGCTGGAGGATGTTGAGAGATTCCCTCAACCTCTCCCTCCAAGAGTAGAATAAGTTGGATCTCACAACACTTATTTATGTTTGATGTATCTCTATATAATGTGTGCAATATAATTTATCATTTTGTGTATCTCTCTACAATATCTATGCTCTCTTAATTTCTAAATTGGTATCAGAGCCTGGTAATAGACATGTGAGTTGTGTGTGTGATCCATCCAGTTGTCATGGGAGCTATTGTGTGTGATCTGTTGTGTAAAAGAGACCCTATGCATAAATCTCTAAAGGAATTGTCGGTAAAGAAAATTATGTGTGATGCCATCTGCCAAATCTGATAGCATGGAGAAGATTGTTGTAATCATGAGTCATAGAAGCTGATATAGATGCTCGATATATGCATGAAAGATATTTTTCAGTCGGCGTTAAGGAAAATAAGTATGCATAAATGACGATTAGGTGGCATGCGTACTACGAGATTTCCCCAGTCATTCTAATTGAAACTACTTTACTAACATATTGCTCAGGGCTTCTAGCGGGACCCTTCCTTTTCTTTCATCTGTTCGAGTGTTTTTTATTGAGAAATTAATTATAACTAGTTAAAGTTTTCTTTACTCAGGGATCATATCTCCATGAAGAATTATGTAGGAGGCAGTCAAGCTATTGATGAAAATTCAATCATTGTAAAGATGAAGCATAAATCTTCTGAAGAAGTCGTTGCCCAAGATTCATAATTGTCATTTTGTGAAAGGGATTGATGCTTATTTATCTTATGTTCAGAGAAAATTGCTCTATTGAAAAGCATTGAAGAAGGATGTTGCTCGTCATCTACCTGGGAGAAAAGTGAGGAAAGGTTCCAGACCATTTAACAAGCAGATGAATATTTACCAGATGGAGAATGAAAAATGAAATATTATGATTGGTTGGAAGCCACCGTAGAAGGTCTACATGGTTTTATATTGATATATATATTTATTTGTGTGTTGTTAGTGTGAGTTAAATAGTTTAGTGAGTTTGAGAGATTTTGAATTCAATGAATGTGCATTGAATATTGTACAAGATCTTGGAATTTGAATCATATTGAGTCTAGTCAACTCAATGTGTAAGAGAAAAGATTGTTAGAATTGACTACTCTAACAAGTTGCAGGTGCAGAACGAATATCCAAGATGATGGATTCAAATCTTGTGTGTGGTGTGCTTAAAGTTTTTGTATGTTTATGTGTTTATGTAAAATATAGTAGGAACTCTTGTATCTTGATATAAGCTGACAACCTTGGTTTCAAGAACAATTGTTTTTATGATTGGAAGTCACCTTGTATAATTGATTTTTTAAGACATTATGTACCTAGACTGCCTTTCTACAAACTGACAGATAGTTGAAAGAGAATTATCTGACAGATGGAGGTATGTCCATAGGATGATTCATTACTTGACAACTTTTCTCATGGAAGCCCCAGTGAGACGAGTTTGTCAATATTGTTTATTGTGCAAGTGCAAGAATGATGATTTGAAACATTTATACTTTAAATGAGTTGAAAGGAAAGCTCAAAGAAGAGGAAGAGAAAAAGCACAATCTAAAGGCATCAGAGTGGGTGTATGTGTTGATGAATATCATGCCAAAAAAATTGTTGTAACATTTTATGTTATGTAATTTTTGAAGTTTTGTAATGTAGGCATTAACGGGGGGTGTTAGAGATAATGCCTAATTAATGCTACATTCTAGATTTTAGGGATTGGATTGGGTTTGTTGGAGGATGTTGAGAGATTATCTCAACCTCTCCCTCCAAGAGTGGAATAAGTTGGATCTCACAACACTTATTTAAGTGTGATGTATCTCTGTATAATGTGTGCAATATAGTTGTCATTTTGTGTATCTATCTGCAATATCTATGCTCTCTTAATTTCTAAATAGAAGACCTCCATATCACAGTAGCATAACCTCACACCTTTTGTTATCTTTCATCATACTAGTACCTATATGACTTCAATTATCATGGAAGATCATATTGTACTTCATTGTATACAAATACCTTTAGTTGATGTTGAGACCAGACTCCATTGTGTCTTGTTTGTGACTATGACCACCTATGGAATATGTCTTCTTTGTATTTCCTATTAATGGCCATGAAAATTTATCTTCTATATATTCACATGGATATGTGGTGTACTTCATATTGGAAGCCATGTGTATAGAGTCAATATATATTGTAATATTTTGATGGGTGACTAGTTCTTTTAGTTGGGACCTCACTACTCCACTTCTAGGAATTATAATTTATTTCTCTCATCGTGATTTCTCCTCTGACCTCACACATTAGGGGGAATATGTTATAGCAATTTTTTCCACACTCTATGCACCATTGTTTGGTGGCCTTCCCTTTCCCTCTGTAGACTCAATTTCCCCATTTTGCTCAATATAAAGTCAAAAATTCAAATTTGTGTGCATATACGCGGGCTACATTTAGATAACATGCATATACACAGGTTGCTCCATTACAACCTGCATACATCAAGTTTTGTGCTCAAAATTAAAAATATTTCAGGTTTTCCATGCCAAGTCATGGGATCCATAACCCTTGGCCTTTCATATGCTAGAAACGCTCTGATTCGACCCTTCATTTCCCTTTGGAGGCTATAAATTGAGCCATATACAAGCTTTGAAGAAGGAGAAAAAAAGAAGAGAGCAAGTACACTCTAGAGAAATTTTTCCTCATATTACATCCTTGAGTCTGCATCCATTAATCCTTTAAGTCTGAAATCTCCTTATGTTCAGCCCCCAAGCTCTCCCTATCCTATGAAGGAGGAACCCAATTACTCCTAGAACTTGTGAGCTTGCCTTATGGAGGATTAAAGTGGTGAAGGTCGAGGTGGAGGGACTTAGTTTCTTGGTTTCAACGAGTTGTTGATACAAGAGGTTGTCACATATGTCCTCTTGTTGATTATATTAATAGAAATACTCTTTTCTCGTCCAATTATTTGTTGCAAATGTTTGTATTATTTTCCATGGGTAAATTTTATATACATGTTAATGGATTATGCTAGTTTATATGCTAAAATTTTATATATTTTCATATGCTTGTTTATCTTGGATGTTTAGGACAAGTTGTAGGTATCGAGCATTGGATCATGAGCTCGACGGTGGTCTCCTACGAACGTTCGAAAGAGGTAGGATTCTACCCTTTCATTTGTTGGCATTTTCATTTGTCTAGAGTTGATTTATGGGTGTCGTTCTATCTATTGTGGTCTTACCCAAACCATAGAGAGTTATTCCTCATAACAATATAAAATCACTCATTCAAGTGAAGGTAAAACCATAGAGTTTTTACCTCACCAAGTTGTAATCAAATATCTAAAATATCCTCAGCATGTTTTTGCAACTAGAATTGTTGATGATATTACCAGGTTTTACAAGTTTGACAACTTTGGGTCATTGTCTTTTCCATCAATTTTTGTTTCTCATGGCGATGACTTGAGAAAAATTTGGCATGAGCGATTTTGTCATCTAAACTATCGCTTATTGCAACAACTATGTAATCAACAGATGGTGACTAATCTTCCTCTTGTTTCATGTAGAGGTTTGTTCATCTAAACTATCGCTTATTTCAACAAATATGTAATCAACAGATGGTGATTGGTCTTCCTCTTGTTTCATGCAAATATGGTGTTTGTGTCAGTTGTGTTCTCGGCAAACATCATCGAGAAATTTTTGACAAATGTTCCTCTTGGCATGCCTCGGCCCATTTGCATCTTGTTCATAGTGACTTGTGTGGTCCACTTCCTTCTCCTTCTTTTTCTCGGTGCAATTATTTCTTAACTTTGATTGATGACTTTTCCAAATGCACTTGGGTTTACTTCTTAAAACTTAAGAGAGAAGTTTTTGAGAATTTGTTGGCCTACAATGCCCTTGTAGAAAAACAATATGGACATCAAATTCAAAGGTTAAGAAAAATAATGGAGGTGAATATGTGAACAATCAATTTACAAGTTACTACACTACACCGAGCATCCAAATGCAACACATTGTTCCATATACACCACAACAAAATGGTGTTGTTGAGAGAAAGAACCACACATTAAAAGAAATGGCTAATTGTATGATCCAATCTAAGGGATTAAGTCTAAA
>ML833768.1:11523-23582 GCA_009831015.1 Picea engelmannii
GCTCATATCTCTTAAGATATGCAATCAATCAATTGCCAATTAGGATTGACTTGTCTCCTTTGACCCCCTTTTGACTTTTTCCATTAAGTTTTCTCCAAACTTGTCCCCCTTTATCTTTTTTATTTTTGACTTGGCTGATTTTTGTTGAATTAAAATGCATTTTTTGGGTTTTTGAGAGTAAAATCAATTTTGAGTGATGAAAATCACTAATTTTACTCAAGTAAGTGGGTAATTAGGTAACATGGGTTCTCTAGGTCCAAAAATGAGCATCCCCATGGCCTATTTGGTGCCCAAATACTACTTTTTTTTAAGTATCTTTATTTTTTAATTAAAAATTGTCGAATTCTGGCAATTTTTTAATTAACTGAAAAAATTAAAAAATCCTAGGGGGGACTTAATACATTTCCATAAGACTCTAGGAGGATGTTTAGCATGGTAATATACATCAGACACTAGGATTAGATCCATGCTCAAGCCCCAACCATGAGCATATACTCTAGCTCTGGAGGATTGAGTGAAAAAACTCATAAATTATAAATCGCTTGAAAACGGTAAAATATAATTAGTAAGTGAAAAAACACTCCAGAGTATAACTCACGCTTAGGACTTAAGGTGGCTAATACCTTTTACAAATTCATCATGCAAACACCTCTTATTACAATTTTTTATGGAAAATGTAAAGTAACAGGGTGGTCTCTTAGACCGACTGAATTTCTGAACTCTGAATTTTGAACAATAATGTTCAATCTTTGGCAGCTCGCTGGAAATTCACCATAGTGAAACTTGGTGGATAACACAGTGGAAAGATACAACTCCAACAGACGCCACTTGGGAACCAACTAACATTCTGCAACAATTTCCTTATCTCAATTCTTGAGGACAAGGTTGTTTTTAAGGGGGCAGACATGTTAGGGTCCTAACCCGCACATAGATAGAACAATATATTCGGATGTAATAAAGGTCAATATTAATAAGGCCTTTCAATAAAATAGAATAAGGAAGATGTAAGAAGACCTAATAGAAGCTTCCGCTTCTAGAAGGATCTTCCTCTAGATGCTTATTTTTAATATAAATAGGAGTCGAGGGTATGAAAACCCTAGCTTGGATATTATTGTAATAGAGCTCTATTCAACTGGAGGTTGCCCCCTCAAAGAGGCCCGTGAACATTGCTTTCAGATTCAAAGTGTTATTTCTGTTGTTATTCTTATATCATTTTAGTGTTATTGTGGTGAATGTTCTGGTTATATTGTTGTTATTCTGTCATTACTAGCATTTTATTTGTGTTCTGCATACATTTTATATCTGGTATATTACAGATAAACAAGAGATAGAGCTAATGAAAGCGAGTTCAACTCACCAATGATTGAGCAATAACTCTAGCACACCACAAAAAGGTTAGGCTAAAACAAAAGGTTACTGCAGTGATATTATCAACGTTATGGCTGTAGCAAACCAAGCATAACAACAGAAAAATCAGCGACAAGAAACCACCTCAAATGAGCCCAATAGGTGCACTAGGCTTAGTAAAGAGTTAGAAGAGCTTGGGAAAGAGTCTTGAGAGGGTTCAAGGGTTTCCAAATGAGTTGAGTAACTTGCCAAGTGTGAATACCTGCCCGATACATAAGGAAAACCAAGCATATAATGTGATATCTTATTTGGACAAGCAAGTTAAGCTTGTCGTCCCTAATTGCAGCAAAAACAAATGATATATATCAGCTCAATAAAGATAACAAAAGAAGCAATATAAGTGCTAAGTATATGATAGATAAACATGAGATAGAGCTAATGAAAGCTAGCTCAGCTCACCAATGATTGAGAAATAACTTTAGCACACCACAAAAAGGTAAGGCTGAAACAAAAGGTTATTATAGTGATATTATCAGCCTTATGGTTGTAGCAAACCAAGCATAACAACAGAAAAATCAGCCACAAGAAACCACGTCTAACTAGCCCAATAGGTGCGCTAGGCTTAGTAGACAGTTAGAGAAAATTTAGGGTTAAATCCTAGGGTTAGTTTAGGAGTTATTAAGCATTAGAGGTTTAGTTTTCTACAACCTGTAACATCCCTAATTCCATAGATTGGAATATGCCTCAAGTACCGATTATTTGTTGTCGGAACTGATACACTTTGGGTTTCTGGATGCGTTTAGTAATTCGGTTTTAACATGCGTGGTGATTTTTCTTGTGGTTTCAGATGGAATAGTTGTTTAACAATATATAATCAGGCATGCAATAGATAAAGAACACAAAACAACGACAATCTATGTATTTTGAAATAGCACTGAATACAATGCCGCATGCAGTTAAATAAAATGAATCTCTCGGCTAGATCAAAGCTAGATGGATCTCAATAGGAATACAATAAAGAAACTAAAGAAATAATACCCAGAACCAGAAGAATGATGCGGGATCAAAGGACGAGCGATATGAGCTGTTGCATGCTACGACAACTCACACGACAACTACTGCAAGACTGGAAAGTTCACCCTGGTGGCTAAACTCCTCGGATTTGCCTGAAAACTATCCCAAACAGTGCGCCCTAACCTCCAATGCCCTCTCAGTGTCTGTCGGATTGAAGATCGACCCTCTGTTGAGCTATACGAACCCCAGATGGGATCCCTTGGGGGTTGCGCCCCTCCTTTGGCCAACTACTATGTCCTAGTGGTTCCACCGTCAGAATCTGGATGTATGTGTCTCGAACTGAACGCCCTGGTATCCTCTGTAATGGGTCAGAAGGTTTTCCCTAGATCTATCTCCCCAAGTGTTGCGCCCTCACTGGCCAACTACTACGCTTTGGATGATTCCTCTGTTGGAATCTGGCGAGTAATGTCTCAAAAGGTGCGCCTTGCCTTCCTTTCAACTGAGTTCGAAGGGAATCTCTTAATCCTCCCTGGACGGGACAAGCTAACCCTTTGCATCTCCTCAACACTAGTTGCCTGAACCTCTATAATTGCTGTTGTAAATCGATGGAAGATTTGAATGATCTCCTCGGTGACTAGGTTGTGTCTCTTAACACCGAAATCAACCTCTGGGTGTCTTCCTCCTGGAATCCACAGTCTCCACTGATTTGCCTGAACCAATGTATTCTCCTCAGAGCTGAAACTGTCAAATCATAAGATGCGTATTGATGAATTAGGTCGATTTTCTCTTCATATACTCCTCCAAAACCCTAATTCGTCGTTGACCTCTATTTTTAACTCCATCACTTATGCACCCTTCTATTATTGGCTTAAATCACTAAAGGGCTCTTTTACCCACTTTTCACTTAATGTCACTTTCAAAATATAACATTGCCTAGTGAAATGACATCAAATGACCATGTTTCCCCTGTTTCTCCTTGGCTATAGTTTAACGGGGATGTTTAGACTACTAAGACCTCCTCTTTGGAGCTCCTATTCGGAAAGGGAGATTACAGTTCTCCCTTCCCGAGATTGCTTGTCCGTAAGCAATACCAATCTAGGGTGATGCAAAATTTGCTCACTCTCGCCAGTAGCATCCTCTATTGGAAGCCCCCTCCATCTGACCCAACACTCCCCTATGACCCTACGCCTCAACCTCTGCTCTCTGAACTTAGTTACCTCCTCACGAATCAACTCCAACTACCCCTCCTCATCCAAAGGTGGAAGCTCCTATGAAGTGTTGATGAATCGACCGTCTCTATCGCTGAGTTTACTCTATGGAAACCCCTTAAGTCTGAAGGTCTCTCTGAAGAACAACTCTACCACATGCACAATGTTGTAGTTTGTAGGAATCGTGAGAAAACGTGCAAATTTGGTCAACCTGTCGACCCCTACAAATATGTTGTCCTTATCCCGAGCCTTTGAAAGGCCTGCAATGAATTCCATGGATGAGCTTTCGGATTTTTGTTCCGGAATGGGAAGTGGTTGTAGTAACCTTGCTGGAAGTGTCTGCTTGGAATTGTTCCACTGACAAGTCACACACTAATCGATATGTCTCATCATATCCTTCTTGAGACCTTTCCTATTGGAGAGTCGTGTACTGCTGCTAAAATCTTCATCTTGAGACTTGATCCTGGCACTAGGTAGACTCGGTCTTTGTAGAAGATGACGTCGTCTATGGCTCTGTACCTTTCGTCCTGTACCTTCCCATCAAATATATCACAAATGAACTTGTTCTTGGAATATTCCACTAACAAGTGGGATTTCCAATCTGTTGAAATCTCCATCAAGGAACAAGCTGTTGGTCTCCTAGATAATGCATCTATTGTTTCCCCATGCCTAAAGATCCTCTCGATCCTCCTTGCCGACATTGTCCTAGGTGCCCCTGTCGACATACCCCTCAGTAAAATTTTCTTCCCCTCACTATCTCTGAATCTCATCTCAAGGGTTTGGTAGTTGGTAGAAATATTGCCCAAGGTGTTCAAGCATTGGCCTCCCAACACCACATATGTGTCAGCTAGGTCAACTACATAGAATGTATCTCTCATGGTGTAGTTACCTAACTTCACCTCCAAGTCTGGAACTCTGTCTAAACACCCCACCGTGTGGCCATCTGCTACTACAACCTCAAACCCCTCAAACTCCTCTGTCTGTAGTGCTTGCCTAGCTACCCACGCAACGTCAATGAAGTTGTGGGTTTCCCCACCGTCTACCAAGGCAATGGCCCCCTATCCTTGAATAATCCCTTTGATCCTGAGGGTGTCATACCTAGGGACTCTAGAAAGGGTCACTATGACTCCCTTTGTTGGTGCTCATCTCTTACCCTCTTTGCGAGGTTGTGGCTTTACTGATGGCTATGCCCCTCTCGGTGTCAATGGTATGCTTGGAAGTTGCTCCTCCTCCAACAATGGCTCCTCCTTTGAGCTAGTGGACACACTGTCTATGCCTGACTTCCCTGTTCCTCCTCATCACTGTCTGGGACAACCTCAATGTAATGGATTTGGCCCCCTCCCATGCACCTATGGTCGTGGACCCATGGATCTTTGCAGGTGAAGCATAGCTTCTTCGTCATAAGATCACGCCTCATAGCATCATCCAACTTCTCATTACCCTTCCACTCTCATTGGAATGGTTTCCTATCCTAGTCCTCCTGTGGCACAATGGGTTTGGAAAACATTTTGGTTTTTGGCATTGAGTCTGCTAGATATCTAGTGCGCAAGATAGCATCCTGTAGTGTGTGGAGTCTGTAGGCCTTCAATCATCCTCTTAAGGGTTTTGTGAGACCCTCTGTCAAAAGCATGATCAATCTGGGCTACGAAATATCTGTCACTGCCATGACCACCCTTTGAAACTTTGTGATGAATGCCTCTGGTGTGCCAGTTTGTCTCAACTAGGCTAGATCCCTGAAATGGATCTCTGGATCTCTCCTGTCAAACATGTCCATGATCCTTTTTGTGAACTCCCTGTAAGAAGTGATGTGACTGTGACCCAATGTCACTAGTCCATGATGTCACCACTCATGTGCCTTACCGTCCAAATGAAAGGTAGCAAAATTGATGGCCTCGGTTTCTGTCATCTGGTTGAGCTTGTAGTAGTGTCCAGTTTCTGTACCCAAGCTCTAGCAATGCATTTGGACAATCCATTGAAAGAAGGCATATTGAGTTTACTTACTTTTGGATGAAATCTATGTTCTGCCCCTGCTGATGCTACTGCTATCCTCCCCTCTGAAGATGTCTAGGACGGTTCCTGAGTCTGAGTCCACAATACTCAACCAAGGTCATATCATGATGGAACTAAGGTCCCAGCATTGCATACTCTCTCCTTTACTCATAGATATCCTCTGCCTATGTGGTATGCCTCTGTACTACTGGCTGTTGTACTGCTACTGGAGGTGCCCTCTAGAAGCTAGGGAATAGTGGTCGGGGGATCGTACTCGATGAAGTGTATGTGTGAGTAGGTGAATGGGGTCTATTTCCTGCCCGTGATCTCTCCCGTGCTACATGCAGGGCATTTGCACCTGGAATGCTCCCTACAGTCAATCTATCGACCATCTGTGCCAAAGACTGAGTCATGGCCCTCTCGGTTCTCTGTTGAACTCATCGACTTTAGTCATAGGCTGGCAGGACTAAAGCTCTAATACCACTGTAATATGCCTAATTCCGCAGATCAGAATATATGTCTCAATCGTCGATTATTTGCTGTCGAAACTGATACACTTTGGGTTTCTAGATGCATTTAGTAATTCAGTTTTAACACGCATGGTGATTTTTCATGTGGTTTCAGATGGAACAATTGTTTAACAGTATATAATCAAGCATGCAATAGATAAAGAACACAGAACAACTATAATCTATGTATTATGAAACAAGACTAAATACGATGTCGCATGCAGTGAAATAAAATGAATCTATTGGCTAGATCAGAGATAGATGGATCTCAGTCGGATTACAATAAAGAAACTAAAGCAATAATACCCAAAACCAGAAGAATGATGCGGTATCAATGGACGAGCGATATGAACTGCTGCATGCTACGACAACTCACTCGGCAACTGTTGCAAGACTGGAAAGTTCGCATTGGTGCTTGAACTCCTCAGATTTGCCTGAAATTTGTTGCAAATGGTGCACCCTGATTTCAAATATCGTCTTGTTGATTTGTATGAACCTCAGATGGGATTCATGGGGGGTTGTGCCTCTCCTCTATCCAACTGCTGTGCCCTAGTGATTCCATCGTCAGAATTTGGCTGTATGTGTCTCAAACTGAGCACCCTGGTATCCTCTGTAATGGGTCGGAAGGGTTTTCCCGTATCAGGCCCGGTGAACTCTTTGGAACCCCGAATCTATCTCCCCAAGTGTTGTGCCCTCACTGGACAACTGTTGCGACCTGGATGATTCCTCCATCGGAATTTGGCAAGTAATGTCTCAAAAGGTGCACCCTGCCTTCCTCTCAATTGTGTCGTAAAGGAATCTCTGAATTCTCCCTAGTCGAGACAAGCTAACCCTCTGCGTCTCCTCAACTCACATGCCCTCAACCTGGGTAAGTGCGCACTAGTTGCCTGAACCTGTATAACTGTATGACTAGGGGGTGTCTCTCAACACCGAAATCAACTTCTGGGTGTCTTCCTCCTGGAATCCACAATCTCCATTGATTCACCTAAACCGGTGTATCCTCCTTAGAGCTCAAACTGTCAAATCATAAGATGCATAATGAGGAATTAGGTCTCTTTTCTTTTCATATACTCCTCCAAAGTCCTAATTCGTTGGTGACCTCTATTTTTAGCTCCATCACTTATGCACCCCTCTATTTTTGTCTTAAATCACTAGAAGGGCGCTTTTACCCACTTTTCACATAACGTCACTTTCGAAATATTACATTCCCTAGTGAAATGACATCAAATGACCATGTTTCCCTTGTTTCTTCCTGGCTATAGTGTAACAAGGATGTTTATATTACTAAGCCCTCCTCTCTGGAGCTCCTACTCGGAAAGGGACATCACACAACCATAGTGATTGTAGGTTAGTTTTGTAACAACCCTAAGAAGTTGTGGTTGAAAGGGGACGCCTCAATGAGGCAAGGGAGCCAAAATCTCAAGGAACACTTTCCCAAAGAGACAACTTTAAAACTTGAAAAATTAATGTTTACCAAGGCAACAATTTATTTCTCCAATGCAACAAGTGAATGACTAGTGCCCTAAAAAATGGGTTAATGGAGTCAAACAAAGAAATAGCTAGAGGTACTACCTCCTTAGGGGTGTAAATCCTTTTACTCCCCAAGGCAAGTATCTCTAGCTAGGGTTTAAGCTAAGAGGGTGTATGCCCTTATACTTTTCTTAGCAAACCCTTGTTAAACCAACAAGATATAAGCATAAAATGATGGAGACTATGGTGGGGGTGTATTCCCTTATACTTCCCACCTAGCTTTAGCAAATTAACCTTGACTTGAGCAACGAATGATAGCACAATGTATAAAAAGCTTACCAATTCAAGGAAACAACTTACCAATTCAAGGAAAAAGCTTATCAATTCTAGGAAGAAGCTAAGACAAACCACCATAAAAGCTAGAGAAAAACCTTCCAAGGCTAGCGCATCACTTCCATCAACCAATAATCCAAGAAATAACCATAAACAAGTGCACAAGAGGAAGAACTAGCCAAAGAGAGCGAAAATTTCAGTCCAATACTTCTCCAAATGGGAGAGTTATGTTATGAAATGAGATCTTATGATCTTTATTTATACAAAATGTCTCCAAAATAGTTTGTCCACATAATATTAGGGTAAACCACAAGACTAGGGGTCAACAACCCTAATCTTGCCCCTTTTACAAAATAATATTAAATAATTCACTTAAAATTCACTTTTACACAAAAAGAAACCCTAATTCGAAGTGATGTCGCCCCTTTAGGGGACGTTTTGACACAAGGAGCAAGTCGTTGGTGTAGGAAGAGTGTAGTTAGGCTTTCCAAAGCCATGTGTCAAGCATCCAAGTCACTTCCTTCATGGTCAAAGCCTCATTTTCCTCAAAACATCCATGTGTCAATGAGTGGTAATTTCACCACCAAACCCTAGCCCCCCTAGGTGACGTCATGCCTCTAAAGGTGACGTTTTGCCTCTCGTAGGAAAAATGTTTGGCATGTGAGGGCTAGGTTATGTCTTCTAGGCCTCTTAAGTTTCATCTCTCTCATTCATCATGCGGGGCCCTTGACATCCAACCTGTGGGATTCAAGCCCCATGGAAGCCCAAGCTAGGCTTTGTCCTCCAAAACTGTCCACCAACTAGGTCTTGCAAAGACAAATAAGCACGCCCTCCAAGGATCTCAAGTCATAATATCATGGTGAGTAAATCAAATCAATAAATGAGCTACCTAAGCATGTGCATCAAAGATTACCCGGTCAAACAAGTAAGTGCTCAAAGACATTATGCGACTTGCCAAGCTTGGATATGGGAGGGTTGATGAGGTGTCCTATTGGGTAGATCTTGCCCCGCGTCAAGGAGTATTTTTGAAGTGATCCCTCTCTAAGCCATGTGAAGTGGATGAAGTGGTTAATGATCGAGACTCACTGGGCATGGGGTTGATGACATACAAGGGGTTGTAGTGTCTCATTCATGGGTGCCTATGTATAGGGTGTGTGGCACCTTCGTTTGCAATGCAATTTTTTCTAGCCCATCGTTTTGCCATTCTTTGTTTCTTTCAAATTTTAGGGACAAGTTGAAGGCCAATGTCCTGGCGTGGTGTCCAGATAATGACAATGTCACTCACAATTACCTAGTGGAAATGAGAAGGATGGCTCGTGATGAGACCCCCTTTCTCTTAGCCATGCAACTGAGAACCATTACCCTGGCTTGGTGACCATATGATGTTAACGTCATACCACTAAATATCCATGATCTTGATAGGCCGGCTCATGATGAGACCTCTTATCCTCCAACTAACCCTTTAAGCATTGTTAAACATTATTCTTGTGGGTCCCCTTTTTCTTACAGATAAGCGTTTCATTGCTTTCTTGGGGGATCCCTGGGCAAAGGATATGGAAGATTTATACATAGGATTTTATCTTTCAACCAACAACAATCCCTCTGGGCCTTCAACCCCTTCTTCCCATAGAATGAGGGACAACCCCTTCTTGGGTCAATAGACCCTAAAATCCCAAGAGATAAGGAAATGGGGTGAAATAGTGATCGAAAGTAGTAAGTATGGTCAGGAACAATACGATGGTTGTTCAAGGGAGTTCCTAGTAGCAAAATCATCCCCAAGGAAGACCAATTACTAGGGAACAATGTCAACAACCAAGGTGAAGCAGGGAAAAAGGCATAATGTCCAAGCATATGTCATGAAATCTAAAGTAGTCCAAGGTACAACAAACTCAAATGCCTCAAATATTGAAATGACACTTACCATAATACCTGACTTGTACCTGATGGAGCAAGGCCCATTGCCTCTTGGAACCCAGCTGGTGTGGTGGATGCCATCTGAAAATCTATGACCTCTATGGTTGTGAGAAGGTTCTCCATTTGCGCAAAAGGATAATGTTGGTCATGTAGTCTTTCGGTACTCCATATCTGCAACCTCAGGGCCTCGAGACACAATCTCCTTAGTTATCCCACAAAATAGGGATAACATGCCTTGGTATCCAATTTGTGGGCTTCAAGTCCCATGTAAGCCCAAGCTAGTCATCTTCCTCCAAAACTGTCCACCAGTTGGGTCCTACAAAGACAAATGGATAGTCCCTCCAAGGATCTCAAGTCAAATGCTTCATGATGAGTAAATCAAATCAATAAAAAGAGCCATCTAAGCATGTACATCCAAACCACCTCATCAAAATAAACCAATTTTCCAAGTTTAGGTATGGGAGGGTTGACAAAACGACCTCTTGGGTGAATCATACCTCAAGTTTAGGGGTGTTTCCCGAGGGGACCTCCTTCTAAGTCATGTGAATGAGGTGTCATGGATGGAGAGAAGAATTTTGGGCATGGGGTTCATGGCATACAAGGGGCTGTAGTGTCTCATTTATGGATGCCTTTATAGAGGGTGTGTTGCACCTTCATTTTCAAGGCAACTCTTTTCTAAACCGATTTAATGTCATTAATTAATTAATAATACAAAACCTTGGGTAATCCCTATTGGTGAATCAATTAGTTTGGGGGACAGTAGGACAAGGCCACTTGAAGCTAAAGGTACATAGAGTGCTATATGCAAGGAAAGAAAGGGACACCGGATAAGTGCGGGCACCTTAACAAGTGGGGATATTTATATAATGTTAATTTGCTTTTGCAGGTCTTTGATTTTTTTAGGAGAAGCGTTTCATTGCTCTAAAGACCTCTTTGGACGAGCATATGGAAGGTTCATAAGTAGGATTTTATCTTTTTCCAGCTACAAGCCTCTGGGCCTTCAACCCCTTCTTCCCATGAAATGAGGGACAACCCCTTCTTGGGTCAGTACATTCGAAAATTCCAAAAGGTAAGGAGATGTGGGGATGAAGTGTAGAAAGTGACAAGTATGGTCGAGAAAGGCATAATGACTTGTCAAGAGGACCTTCTAGTAGCAAACCTATCCCCAAGGATGACCCATTTACTAGGGCGCAATGTCAACCACCAAAGTGAAACGAGGCAAAGCGCATAATATCCAAGCAAACACTACGTAATCAAAAGCAGTAATAGATGTAACAAATTCAAATGCCTCAAATATTGAAATGACACTCACCACTATACCTGGCTTGTACCTCATGGTGAAAGACCCAATGTCTTCTGGAGGCCAATTGATGTGGTGGATTCTGTCATGATGAACCTGGAACCGTGGTGGTGAGGTGGGTCCCTGTCTGTGCAAGTGGACACTGCTGGTCATGCTGTCTCTCGGTACTCCATGTCTGCAACCTGAGGACCTCGAGACATCATCTCCTTAGTTATCCCACAAAATGGGAATAACACCTGGCTCCAACTTGGGTATATGTACTCGCCATAGAGTGCATGAGAACTGCAACATCTCCTGGTGGACCTGTGTCTACATTGAAACATCACACCATAAAATGTAGGTTGGTTCTATCACCCTTGGTCCATATACATCAAAATAAAAAATGAAACTAATCTAGAAAATAAAATTTTAGCATTTTTTCAAAAATTCGTAAGCTAGACATAAAAACAATGTGCAAGTAGAGAAAAATGTAATATGAAATGCATCTAAACTATCATGAGCAATCAATATGAAAATGTAAGGAAAACAAGATGACTTGCCTACTAACTTAGGGCCTGGGCCCTGAAGAATTCAAGTTAACTGAACGTAGGGTTGGAGAGGAGATCCATCCACTGGAAATGGTATCTTTCTCCCGTCCAAAGTTGTCAAATAATACTTCTCTTTTTCAGAATTCTTGATGACGAGCCATGACGAGCTATCATCCTTCTGGTCATATTTAGGCTTGCCCTTCTTCTTGTCCCACATGAACGCAAGACTTCCTTCATTGTAGTTGATGTAAGGTATATTCTCAATGTATGGATAGGAAGGAGGTCTTGCGTTGACTGCATTTTTGATGGCTTCTTCACGATCTTTATCTTCTTTCTTCAATATTTGGATAAACCCTGGCTCTTTCCCTTGGAGCTTTGCAAGTTTTTCTTTGTATTCATCTGTTCTTGGGAGGAGCATGTCTATGCAGTCCTCTTGCATGAAAGTTAA
>ML833768.1:44874-57472 GCA_009831015.1 Picea engelmannii
ACCCACTTACTTGAGTAAAATTAGTGATTTTCATCACTCAAAATTGATTTTACTCTCAAAAACCCAAAAAAGACATTTTAATTCAATAAAAATCAGCCAAGTCAAAAATAAAAAAGATAAAGGGGGACAAGATTGAAGACAAAGTAATGGAAAAAGTCAAAAGGGAGTCAAAGGAGACAAGATAAAGGTGATTGATATGTGATTGATCCCATATCCTTAAATAGTTGAGCACATGTGCATAGAGAGGTGCACCCCTCTTGGAGAGGTGGCGCCCTCTTGAGGTGGCAGCCTATGAATGAAAGAGGTGGCGCCCTCCTCTTGCTTATGATTTGGATTGACACTTGTTTTAAATGTGGGAGAGGTGGCAGCCTTCATCCCACACTTGGCATCTTGGTTTTTTAACACTTTGTGCGCCCTCCTTGAGGAGGCCATGTGCCCCTCTCCTTGGAATCATCACCCTTTATTGTATAAATAAGAGAGCTCTCCTCCTTGTTTAGTTAGTTGGAGCTTGAGAAGAAAAGCCTATTGTGATATTGTTGTAATACTCTTTCATATTGGAATAAAATAAAAGACTTTGGAGGTCAAGATTGGTGTAGTGTGCTAATGTGTGGATGCATGTAAATGAGGTGATGTTGTTTCATAATTTAAGCTTTTGTATTTTGGTTTAAAACTTGGCCATTTGTAGAAGTATTATTACTTACATGGATAGGAGTACTAAGCTTGTTTGATTAGTCTTCCTATTGTTTATCTATTGGTAAGGTTTTCAAATAGCAATGTGTTTTGTTTAACTAATTGTTCATTTGAAGTCTTGCTTGTAGGTGGCACCATATTTTCTAACCTCTTATTGTGCAAGGGTTGTGAAGCAATTGAGACTCTATTTGAAGAGTGGGAGGATCTAGATTTATACTTCTTCTTCTTCAAGACTTTGAGGAAAATCCCTCTTCATTCCACCAAAGAAGGACTCCATAGCCCAAAGATATTCCAAGCATAAGCTTGCTCTCTCCTCCTCTCTTTTTCTCAAGAAAATCATTGGTTACTTATTTTGCATGTTAGCTAAGATTGAATTTAAAGGCTGATCTTATCATCTAATGTTGCATGCATAAGTCTTAGATCTGATCTAAAACTCTTTCTCACCTAAAGAATAGATCTAAGTAGTTTGGTGACTTTCTTCCTTTAAATTTTCAAATATTTTCAAGGTTGAAAGTTGTTCTAAATTTGCATTTTTAGATCTAGTTGTGAAATGTAAAAGCGCCCGAGAGCCTTTCTGTATTTCGGCTACCGGGACTTCAAAGGACGAAGGGTTATTCTCTTCCACTGCATCGGGAAACCCCGAAACCCGAAACGCGAAATGTAAAGGTGCCCGGGAGCCATTTCGACATTTCGGCTACCGGGACTTCAAAGGACGAAGGGTTGTTCTCTTCGACTGCATCGGGAAACCCAAAATGCGAAATGTAAAAGTGCCCAGGAGCCATTTCGACATTTCAACTACTGGGACTTCAAAGGAACAAAGGGTTGTTTTTTTGTGGTTTCAGTCTTGGCTACCCTCCATGGAAGGAGCAGTTAATGAAGATTGTGCAAGTGGTTGAGACCTCATCTCAACTCATAAATGGAGGGCGTGGAAAGGGCCTGGAGCAATCAGCCCGTGGTACCCTTGTATGCAGGTCCCCCTGCAAGAGCCATGTTGAGTTAAGATGGCGTCTGAAAAAGGAGTTTCATCTAGGTTTGATTGAGGAGCTTGCACACGCTAATTTGGACTTTACTACCTTCCCGCTGCAAAGGTGGCGAATTGTCTTGAGTATAAATACTCAGTTTTTGTAATTCTGTAGGCATCGATGGTAGAGCTAAGCTCCCGACTGTAAAGATTTAACAAAGCCTCTAGTTCTCTGGTTATACAATGATATTTTGAGATTTCTTGTTTAATGGTGGCCAACCTTCTCCTTTCCTTGTTCTTCTGAATCTGAAAGCCCAGGTATGGATGATCCAGTCGGGTGTTGCTGTAACTATATGATGCATGTTTGGTTGTATTAGTTCCGCAACGTTTGAGGTTTACTTTGAAGTTTTTCTGGTCTGAGAGGATCTCATATTTGAGACTTTTCCCCTTTCTTTTCTTTCACTTACTCACCACTATGCAAATTTACTGGCTCACATGTCCTTGTTGTTCCAACCCAGTTTTCCGAGTGAGTGATATTGTTCTCAGTTTACTTCCATTTAATCACCCCCATTATAAACAAATCGTGACATAAACTGATGCGCCTCAGGCTTACTCCTGCTGCAATCTAGGAGTGACTTTTGTAGCCAACATTTTTGGCGTCGCTGCTAGGGACGAAATTGAAAATTTTCCCTCAGATTGAACGACATTGAGCCTCTGATTCTGAAGGTGCATCAGACATCAAAGCCGTACGAGATTTCTACTGTGCACCTGGCGACTCTATTGTGACGACTCCACTGTGGCGAACCTGTTGTTTTTGTTGTGGCTTCCAGAGGTAGACAGACGCAGTCCCATCCACAACTGCCTCTAGCTACACCTGAAGCTGATCCGGAGGTGATTTTTCAGAAAAGGAAAGGCCTCTGAAGGAGAAAATTCCACTGCCAAACCAGGTAATCTGCCATCTCCTTCTGTAGGAACTCCATTTTCCTCTTCTCAGCTTCCTAGCAGACTTTTTTCCGAAGTTTCCTGTTTCCTGAATTTCGGGACTGTTCCTGCTGAATTTTCCCCTCTTGGTCTGGGCTTGGAGGGAGAAATCCTTGTCACTCCCCTCTCCCTTGAAGCTGTACCTTGGCGTAGACCCAGGACCACAGAAGATTTCCCCACTCCTAGCTTTACCACTCCTCCTCTTATTACTGTTGTTTCTACTGTACAGAGAGAAGCATCTGCTGACTCAAGCCCTTTAACCTTCTCTTTGAATCCCCCATTGTTTCCCATTCCACCTGGAAGCTCATTTCCAGTATCCCCTATTCGAGCTCCTTCTCCTCCGATTTCTCCTCCACCTAATATTCCTATGGCAGGAGAAAATCCCCCCATGACCAGAATGGAGGCTATAATAGTTGCTAGGTATGCTCCCCTTGTGTTACCTCAGCCTCTTAATGCCCTTCTAGCAGATGGCTACCTTAAGCAGCTGCCCAAGTTTACAAGCGAAGGGGACATAGCTACAGAAGAACACCTTGAAGCCTTTTACAGTTTTACAGATGATCATGTCATCATGCATGCAAACATATGGATGAGAATTTTTTTCCATAGCCTTGAAGGCGAGGCTAGAAAGTGGTTTAGGGCCCTACCTCCTAGATCTATTGATGGGATTGAGGCTTTGGATAATGCCTTTTTGAGACAGTGGGGAGACAAAAAAAACTTAATGTATTATATGACATAGTTTGAGTCTTTGAAGAGAAAGGAAGGAGAGTCTTTCTCTGACTTCTCCAAGAGATTCAATAAAATGTACAATAAAATCCTCGCTGAAATAAATCCCTTAGAAGCCTCTTCTAAGATCACTTATGCTAGCACTTTTGATCCCGATTTCTTCCTTCTGTTGAGGGAAAGGAGAGCCACTAATCTGGCTCACATGCATGATGCAGCCGTGGAAGTAGAATCTAATGTACTGGTTGTCGACCGATTCAGGAGGAGACCTGAAGCCTCCCCATCCAATTCCTCTCCCCTTCCCCTTCAGACGGACGTGGTAACTAAAGTGCTAAAGTCACTTTCGGCTAGAATGGAAAGGTGGGAGTTGGAATGGAAGCCCACGTACAAAAATCCCCAAAATAATGATAACAAAGGCTTCAGGAGGCCTAGCAACAATATGCCACAGGCTTTACCAAGGGAACAAAGGAGAAAATACCCCTATGTGGGGGGTGCTATTCCATTTCTTTTGAGCACAAATACCCCTATCAAAAGTCCAAGGACCTAGTTTTTACAATTATTGCTCAAAAATAGTTAATTAATTAAATAATTAAACCTCCAAACTTAGGGAAATTTAATTAAAAATTAATTAATTAAAAAAACTATACTAGACTCAACAGAATTCCACGAAACTTTCTAAGATGTCTTGCATGGTCATTTACAATGATTCCCTATAATAGTTACCAAAAGATAAACCCACTATAACGTTGTTCACCACTTTGGAGGAATTATTGCAAGTGTGAGGGAAAAACTCAAGGGAGATCAATAAGGCTGAAAAGCCCAACTGATAACCTGAGGATAAAAAACCCTTGGTGAAAGGAACTCTCCCAGTGAACCGATCCCAAGGTAACTGACCTAGACATGACTCATGCAGACCTATTACATTATTAACCCACGCAGGGGTGCGGAAATTCTTGTTACAAAAAGAAGTGTTACAAATACCCTGTAGAACCAAAATCTTCGACAAATTTTCATCTGATGATGCATCTCTTCATGGCACATGGAGTTGACCACCTGTGTTGGAAAGGCGGTCAACACAACCCACAACAGAATGGGGTTGCTGAGAGGAAGAACATGGTTGTAGTTGGGGTTGCGAGAGCCATGGTACATGATCAAGGGATGTCGCTATTTCTTTGGGTTGAGGCATGTTACACTGCAGTTTATCTGCAGAATAAGAGTCCACATAGAGCAGTGGGGAGTATGACTCCTGAGGAGGCTTTCTCTGGGAAGAAGCCTGAGGTGGGGCACTTTATGATTTTTGGGTGCCTTACATATTCACATGTCCTTTCTGAGAAGAGGAAAAAGCTAGAACCCACGACAAAGAGGGGGATCTTTGTTGGATATAGCGAGACTTCAAAGGCTTTCTGCATATACATCCCTTCCTTGAGGAAAACAATTTTGAGAAGGGATGTGAGATTTGAGGAGGATGGAGCCTTTAGGAAGTGACGAGGGATAGAGAGGGGTGAGCAGTCATCGCCTTAGATTCAGGTCAGTCCACAACATACTTCAATGACACAAAGATCGGGACCACCAATTTCGATGACGACTGGTCCATAGGTTACAGGGCCACAGATGTCAAGATCACAGGTTACTGGTCGACAGGTCACAGGTGCTCCCTCTGAGACCGCAACTGACAACTCTGCATCATCCTCAACTCCAACTCTCGACTCAAGAGATCTCGCAAAAGCCCTATCCTCCTCAAATCTAACATCTCTGCTCACCACCACTTTCCTAAGTGGTGGTATGTAGATGCGATAGGCTTTAGACACCTCTGAGTATCCAACTAGAATCCCCTGCTGGGTTGTGGGGTCTAGCTTTGTCCTCCTCTCCGAGGGGACACCGAGAGAAAGTCGAGCACACAAATATCCTGATGTGCTCGACATCGGGCCTCCTATCAGTCAAGGCCTCCTTAGGAGTCATATTCCCCAAAATCCTATGGGGGCTCCTATTCTGCAGGTAAACTGCAGTAGCACATGCCTCTGCCCACAAATACAAAGGCAAACTATGATCATGCAGCATAGATCTCGCTGCACCGGTAATGGCCCGGTTCTTCCTCTCGGAAACCCCCTTCTGCTGGGGGTTGTAAGGTACGGTCATCTGTCTCTTGATTTCACGCTGTGCACAGAAGTCTACAAACTGTCTCGAGGAATACTCTCCTCTGTTATCCGACCGCAAGACTTTGATCCTCTTTCTCGATTGGTTCTCCACAAGAGCTCTAAACTCTTGGAATTATGTGAAGACCTCACTCTTGGCCTTCAGGAAATAGATCCAAGTCTTCCTTGAGTAGTCATCAATGAAAGTGAGATAGCACTCACAACCACTCAAGGACCTCTGAGTCATGGGCCCACACACATCCGTGTGTACTAAATCTAGTATCCCAGCTGACCTGGTGTCACTGTTGGGGAACGATGCCTTGGCAAACTTGCCAAGCGCATATCCTCTGCAAACATCCTAATGCTCTATGCTGATCTGTGGCACTCCGGTCACAACCTCTCTCAGTCCTCCAAGAGCCCCATGATGTATGTGGGCCATCCTCCGATGCGATAACTCACACAAATGTCTGCTACTATCGCCACTCGCTATCAATGCAAGAAGTGGCTGAAAAATAAATTTGAATAGTTTCCCCTCTCTCACTCCAATCACCTGTCCTGAGGCACGTGGAGAACCCAAAGGATGAATCAGTACCTCGGTGCCTCTGAACGTCACCTCAAGACCTCTCTCCTGGAGGGTGGAAACTGATATCATATTCTTCTTCATCCCAGGGACATACAGAATGCCCGTGAATGATATGGGTGGCAAGCCATCTCTCCGAAAAGCAATTGTGCCAACCCCTGCAACTGTGAAAGCTCTGTCATCTCCAAGAGAAATCTCCATCTTGATCTCGCTAACACTGAGATAAGAAAAGTGATCTTGAAGTCCAGTCATATGGCTCAAAGCCCCACTGTCCATATACCAGATACTGGGTGTCGTCTCAACTAAAGTGCAGCATGTGAGGAAAGCACATTCTCTTTGAAACTGTGTCTGAAAGTCAGTCTCCTCTATTGTAGCTGCGGTACCGCCCTTCTTCTTCTTCCTGTTCGGGCACTGTCCAGCATAGTGCCCAAACTTCTTACAAACAAAGCACATCAGTTTGCTCATATCTCTCCTCTGAACACTTCCCTGACCACTGCTGCTCTCTCCTCCTCCACTCCCCTGTGGTTGGGCCCCAAACTTGGGACCCTGCCGACCCCCACGACTGACCTTCTTCTTGCCCTTTGTCCAAAGAGCAAGATCCTCCTCACCCTGACCAATCTACTGCTGTTGTTGTTGCTGCCGTTGTCCAGAAGCTTTGGCAGCTAACCGAATCTCCTCCTGGACAAAGTCATCCCACATCATGTCCCATGTAGGCATGACCTCCCGTGCAAATATGCCCTGTACAAAAGGACCCCACGGTTTGGTGAAGCTATTCATAGCTTGCCTCACCAAAGAGTTAGGGTTCACAACCTCTCCGACAGTTTCAAGCTTGTCTCTGATCTGAGTGAAATGACCAAGGAATGAAGTTACCGACTCATCCTTGATCATGCGAATGCCCCTGAGTCAGTCATGAAGAACCATCTTCCGGTTCTCATTTGGGCTCTCATACAACTTGCATAGAGATGCCCACATCTTGTATGCATTGGCCTTCCTTGTCAAATGGGGTATGATATGGTCACGAACTGCGTCACATATGGTCCTCTTCGCCTTGTTGTTCCTTTTCCTGTACTCTGCCACTAAGACGGGAGCAGTGACAGGAATGGGGGGAACAACTGCCTCGACTATATCCCATAGCTCGAGGTCCTCTAAGACGAAGACCATCCTCACCTTCCAAGGCGACCAATTGCTAGTCCCTGCTAGCCTGTCCTCAACTCGCATCTGAGATGCTGACATGTCTGCCAACTGCACTGCCCAACTGATGCTCACTCTGCGAAGGAAGACACTGTCTCACTCCTGTCAACACAAGTGTGAAAAGAGACAAGTGTAATCTGACCTCACTCTTAACAAGATAGGTGTGAAAAGAGGTCAAGTCAATTCAGCCACACTCCTACTACATAGGTGTGAAAAGAGACTGAAGACAAGTGTCAAAACTGTCCAACAACCCTCTAATAAACCCCCCCTTGGGATAATCAGTTTGAGATATGTGTGTATATATGAGGAAAGTAGAAGAAGGGTTACAGTAAACACAATATATGAAAGAACCTGATACAATAGCAACTCCAGTTGAGTTGAAATACAAGCTCTACATCAACAAATGCACCCCAGAATGGTGCGCCCCTCATGCAAACTGCCAGAACCACTGAATCTGCTCCAACTGCCAACTGTGAGCTCAAATCTGAAAACCCCTCCACAAGAATGAAGCTCCAGTAGATGGCCTTCCTCTGCAACTGACTTCACTGCAATATGATGGCTAGATATCCTACCAGGAATGAATTAGCCTCCACAGCTAATGCGCCCCTCTCAGAAGTAGAATAGCTCCAGTAAATAAACAAGGCAAGTAGCTCCAAGTCTCCAACAATGAAAGAAAGCGACCTCCCTCAAGCATCCTCATGCAACTGACCTCATCTCCATCCTCCAAGAGCTCCTCTCTCCACAAGCAAATGAGCAAGTGAAGAATGTGCCCCTCCTTCACCCTTTGCGCCCCTCTTAGACCACCAAAAGGAAACCTAGAAATCAAGGGTGGAGATCATCTCATCGCCCATCTAATCGATGGTTGAGATCTCCCCATGAATATCTAAATCAAAAACCCACTTTGGGTTAAGTTTCCTAAGTCAACTTATGTCTCTAATTCACCCCTTTGAACTAATAATCACTTTTAGGCCAAAAGTGACTAAATTTCACTTTAACCAAAGTCAAAGTGAAATTAGACAAAAGTACAAGGTACAAAGTGTAATGTCCTTCCCTCATGTGCTAAAGAGGTAATAAGAACATGGGGAACACCTCCCAAGGTACAAAACTCAACAGTTCATAGACCTGAGGGGAAGTCAATGGTGACTTCTAGGTGGCTATATAAACTCAAGTATGCTAAAGATGGCAGCATTGAGAAGTACAAGGCTCACTTTGTGCTTCGGGGGTTCTCACATGTTGAGGGAGTTGATTATGATGAGACCTTCGCACTGGTTTCTAGATATACCTCGATCAGGTTAGTGATCTCTATTGCAGTAGAGATGGGTTGGAAGCCATTGGGCTTTGAGGTGCATGGGAGAGATTCTCATGTGTGCAGACCCTGGTTGCCGAACCTTCCCCCCCCCCACGGTTCGGAGTCCGAACCGCGCTTCGAGCGGGAGCATCCCAGCCTCCCGAACCATGGTCTCGCCTCCTTAACTGCGCTCCCTACCAAATGCCGAACCGCCGACGCTCCCTCGCGCTCTCGAAGATGACACAGGAAGAGAGAGAAATCTACATCAAGATAGAGGAAGTTGCACAAAGAATGAATACTTAAAAACAAAAGGTTCAACCTGATGCATTTTCTCCCTTTTCATCTTCTTCACTTGGTGGAAGGTCCTCACCCAGTGGAAGTTGAAGTGGAAGTAAGAGAACCATAGAAGATTTCATTGATATTACTGGCAGGGAGGAAGTGGATGCAAAAGTGGCAAGGTTTCTTTATGCATGTGGTGTGCCATTCAATGTTCTTCGCTCCCCTTATTGGCATTCCATGGTTAAAGCCATCAACAAATCCCCCATTGGATACAAGAGCCTCAGATATGAAAAGGCTAGAACTTTGTTACTTGACAAGGAAAAAGAAAAAGTCAAAAGAGCTCTTACACGGTTTACAGATGGGTGGGCAGATGTTGGGGTATCCATTGTATCTGATGGTTGGACAAATGTTAGAAACCAACATTTGATAAATATCCTTGGTGTTTCGTCTATTGGTGCAGTGTTTATTGGAGCTCATGACTCCTCATCAGTCATGGCATCTTCTCAGAACATAGCAGACATCTTACTGAAAACTATTGATGAGGTTGGTCCTACTAATATGATTCAAGTAATCATTGATAATGCAGCAAATTGTAAAGGAGCAGGAAAAATCATTGAGCGGAAATATACTCACATGTTTTGGTCTGGTTGTTTGGTGCACACATTGAACCTTTTAATGCATGATATCATCAAGCATAAATAATGCACATGGATTAATGATTTGTACAAGCGAGGCAAGAAACTCATTAAATTTATCACTGGGCATTCAAAGCAAGTTTGTATCCTTCAGGGACAAGCTTGGAGTGGTGGGTAACACTTTCCTCGGTAAGAGGGAGTGTTAAAATAATTAAAAAGTACCTAGGCAAGTGTTTCTCATCACCTAGGTGCCTAGGGGGTGAGAAATTGCCTAATGTGGACCCTAGTCATTTAATTTGTGAGGGACAAATTAAAAGGTTACTTTTTGAGACTTAGGGAAAGTGGGTGACTTAAGTGAATGTATTTCCACCGTTGATCTCATCCAATCTCCATCATTCGATGAGCTGACTCTTGAGATTCCCTCATGACGTCGACTAGGGTAGGAGGGCACACCCTTTCTAGGGTTAATGCATTCATTTGTAGAGAGAGCAAGAAGGAGAAGAGGACGAGCTGAAGAAGGAGGCCATTTACTGAACTAGGACACGCATTCCAAGGCATCATATTAGCACATAAATCAAGGCACACTTTGGCACTCAAATCGAGGAGAGAGTACAACCATTAATGTAGGTCGTACTGTATGAATTTTCAGTAGGTCATACAGTTTAATATTGGCACGTGAATCGAGACAAGGTACAACAGCTTCTACATGCCATACCGTACGGATTTTGGTAGGCCGTACCTCTGTTTACACTACACAAAAATCGAGGAGGAAGTTCAGTGTATTTTCTGGGTGATTGGAATGAATCCCAAGGCAATTGTATAGGCATTTAATGCACATAATTTGTGCTGCAGCTTTTGGCAAAAATTTTGAGGAAGCTGTACAACTAGAAAAGGCACAGAAATCAAGGATCTGACCTATTATGCATAAGTATAGGAAATTTTGTCACGAATTTCAAGGAGTTTGGCTTAGATTTTTTAAGAGGAAGCTTGGCATGGTTTTCGAGATAAGTCTGTATTTAAATTTCTGATATTAATGATTGTTGTAAAAGACATTTCCTCAGACCTCTAAAATAATAAAATTCCCTCTCTCACTGGTTTTCCCCTTGTGGGTTTTTCTAAGGTCGTTGTTAGAACAAAAATTACTATGCAAAATTTTTCTGAATATTGTGCTGCTGATATGCTTTTATTTCTGCATTAAAGATCGTTCAGAATCCTCATGTTTCAGTTATGAAAAATTGTTTATATGCTGAGTTTATTTGGCTGTCATAAAACTGGGTTTGGGCATTAAATATTGGATTGAAAATCAACGAGACTTGAAACTGATATATAAAATTTATAAGATGTATAAGATGTATAAGATGTGTAGTAAACTCGAATACATCACAGATCAACATTGAATCATGTCTCGACTCTAAAGCCTCAAAATATCATAAAAAAATATAACAAATGTATCTCATCATCATGGGTCATCTACAATGAAATAAGATAAATAAACTAACAATTCCCTCTTCCCTTTTTACGAGCAAAGGTGATGGCTCTAGATATGGATTTTCCTTTAGAGAAAGGAGGCCCTAGGGTTGGCATTGAACTCTGATGTTCTATAGAAGAAGCAGAAGCTAAACTCTTGTGTCCTCTATTGGTGCTATTGCCAAGTACAAGACGTTTTGTCGGAGTCCGTGAAGATATATTCATGTGCATCCATATGATTGCAAACCGTTATACACAAATATGCAAAGTTTCTCATGTAAATAGCAAGTAATGTTGCATATAGCCAAAATAACATCGAGTGCAATCCATCTCTGAATCAAAATACATCGACAAAGAGGCTGTAAATGGCCTCTAGAGTCCAAAAACAATCATGCTAGAACAAGTAACTACATATTATCAAAATCATTGCCTATATTAGGATCCTCATCATTAGTTTCACCCTCTAAACATTAAAATAAGACAGAAAAAGCTTAACATGCCTAATAAGTTATTTTATTTGAGTGAAGGGTACATTTTTACTAGGGTTGTGACAGTAGAGTTCAACTATCAAGGCCACCAACATCGAGGTACATAGAGCTTGGTGATCTTGACTAAATGCCAGTTCCATACCCTCATACATGATAGAATCTAGTGGAAATGTTGCAATATTGCCAATCTTGAAATCTTGAAAACCATTAAGTCTACTGAATTTTGAATGGCACCTAAAATTCTACTTTCTCCATATGAAGTCCAATGAGGTTGGAACCACTCTCAAACATCCAGAAATAATTAATGGCAATGTTAAAAATTTAAGTAAAAGAATGAAAATGAAAGATAATTAGTGACATTCTCCTTTATCTTTCATTTTCATCCTTTTACTTTAAGAATTTTATATTACCATAAATTAGTAGATTACTAGCCTCTTTCTGTTTGCAAAATGACAAAAAAAACTAAATTTTCGGCTCTTGCTCCTTTGCTCTCAAAACCCCAAAATCTGTTTGCAAAATGAGACTAAAAAAAACAAAAAATCGCTTTTAAAACGCCACTTTCTGAAGGCTCTGTGACATTTACCATTGACTCGTGATAATATCACAACATTTTCAAAAATGACGCTATTTTTTCGGTGATAATATGGCTGACCCTAAATTTGGTGATAATATCTCAATGTTGGTGATAACATTACAATGTTGATAACACTGATTCAAAGTGTTTATATATCCATACATAATATAAGGAAAAAATTATCATTAATTTCTAGTTGCTTGATTGTCAATTTCATGTATTTTGTATAAGTTATATTTGTCCAGATGAGAATCGGTAATGTTATCGCACAACTTGTAGGTGGGTCAAAGCCCGGTTGAACCACAAAGCAGATGTTATAACTATGGGACACTACACCCAATGTCATCTCGATGTATGTCCCACACTTGGGGGTTGACTAAGGTCACTCCTAGGAGATGCCTTGCTAACCAAGTAATGCTTCCCCAAAGGATGTATTGCTTTGCTCGATGATTGTACTTGCCCGAGACACAAGAAAAATCCAAATGCAAAGCAATATATCAGGTGGATCAACAAGTTAAGCTTGTCGTCCCTATTTTGTAGCAGTTATATTAGCAATAGATTATATCCAAATCAACAAGTAAAAGGTCTAGACTAGTTAGCAATGTGAGCTAT
>ML833769.1:0-50851 GCA_009831015.1 Picea engelmannii
AATAGGGGGTCTCATCATGAGCCAACCTACCACAATAATTTGATACTAACCTAAGTGACATTCCCACTATGGCTACCACACCAGGGCAATGGCATTTGACATTTTATTTTTTCAAAGAACAAGAGGTCTCATCACGAGCTGACTTGTTCACTTAAGTTACACTCTAGTGAGTGGCATTATCATCATCTGAATACCAAAACAGGATAATGGTCTTTTTCGGGAAAAACTTAAAACTTAATATATATGTATAAAATAAATTTTTCAAACAGAATAGGGGGTCTCATCACGAGCCAACCTACCACGATCATAGGATAATAACCTAAGTGACATTCCCACTATGGCTACCACACCAGGGCAATGGCCTTTGACATTTTCTAGTCAAAGGACAAGGGGTCTCATCATGAGCCGGCTTGTTCACCTAAGTTACAATCTAGTGAGTGGCATTATCACCATCTGGTTACCAAACTAGGATACTAGTCTTTTTGGAAAAGAAGATTCAAATAAGTATCAAGGATACAGGCTCATCTGAGGGTTAAAAGACAACCCTGTCGAGGCTATGGATGCCTGTTGGCAACAATGGTTCTGCCTATAGTATGGAAGTTTACCTTAAACGCTAAGTTTCTGTGTATCTCTAGATTTCCTTCACTCAATAACGAGGCTATCATTTCGGTTGTATTCAATGAAACAGAAAAGTAAGAACATTATGGTATGTGGGATATTTATTTATTATTATTTTTTTTTTAGGTAAAAAGGCGAATCCTGTTATATTAAAACTTCAAAAAGAAAATACACCATGACACACAGGTGCAAGCTGTCCTGCTTGTGCAGGAAACCGAGACAGCTGGCCTGTCCAAAATAGCATGCAAATTCAAACAACTCGTTTCGCAACCCTGCTTGGAGGAAACCAGGGTGCATGTCCATTTTATCAACAATTTAGTAAGGCCTATGCTGACGCTAACAAGGCTATTAACTAAAAGAGCTACAGCTCTGATAAACATCAAAAGAAAGGGATTTGGAGACAATGCTGAACAGAAGAACCTATTCACCGGAGTCCTCGCAATCGTCCATCGCCTTGCTGCTGCTGACAGGAATGGCATAGAGCTGAGCACAGGTGGGGCATTGTCGCCATGGTGTAGCACTGGAGTAAGCTGCGTACAACATGTCCAACCGTTGGCTAACGCGGACAGCCCTGAAGATTTGGTTGTCCACCATATTGCGGACCTCGAAGATCAAGTTCAAGTGCTCTGGGTGAAGGAGTGGTGGCGGGGGCGACGAATTTTGTTTAGCATCTGTCTCCTAGTGACCATGCTGCTTCCTCTATTGCTGCAAGTCAGTGTTGCTTTCCGACAGCTCCTCCTCTACCATGCAGGTGGAAAATTTCTCAGTGGGAGTGTCACTGGGACTGTGTGCCTCTCTCGATCTGGGCGGTGGTGCTGCTACTTCAATGCATGCCCGGGGGTTCCAATTATCCAGAACCGTAAACATTCGACTTTCAGAAAAGTCCGGGGGGAGTTCCATGGTCGGAATTTCCTCGACATAAGTTCTAGGGGGCGAGTTTATTGTTGTGGTCTCCCTGCATATTTTTCTCTTAGCCAGAACCAGAGCCTGTTAAAACCGCTTATGTCTTTTCCTCCTGGAGTCAGTCGCGTACCATCCTGCTCCTCTGCGAGGTCTTCCTCTAGCTCGTGACATAGTGAAAATGAGGACCAATGCTAGGATGTCTCCTACGCTCCTATTCCTGCTTGGCTCTGTGAGCTGCGGATGCATCTTATGGGTTCTGAAAAGGCGGATAATAGCATAAATGATAGCTACAACCATTAAATCCGAGAGCTTAATGCTTTGGTTGGCCGGCTTGTTCTCACACGTGAGAGGCCCCATCAGTAGACGGAGGTCGACGGAGGTGAGAGCCCTCATAACTGCCGATGGTGTGAGGGCGGTTGGCCACCATAAATGGCCTCTCCTTGCGCGCCTCCATGTGCCCCTTCTTTTCCACGTGGCACCCCATCCGAGGGTTGGAAATCCTTGCTGGCCAGGATTTGGCATTCTTTGGATATGTCTGAGGCTTTAGAGCTTCTTGCATCCTAGAATATTTGTTCGATTTCCCTGGAAACTCCTTCGTTTTCCAGGTAGTCAGCCACTCCGTTTTCCCCTCTCTTGACATGGTAGGGGATAATGCTTATGTTGTCCTTGAGGATGCCTTTGAAGTCCTCGAGCATCCCTGCTAGGTGCCAGCTGGGAGAGATTTTTTGTGGGTTTCCCCCATGGAGGATTTTAGTGATTAGCTGGATGATGATTTGTAAGTCACCCTCCAAGATTATTTTGTGACTGTGCAGAGTTGCTATAGTTCGAAGGCCCTTTAAGAGGCCAGTTAATTCTTCTACATTGTTTGTGGTCTCCTCCAAATACCCTGCTGTCAGAGTTAGAATTTCCCCTTTAGAGCTCTTGATCACTTCTCCATAGCCTGCGGGTCCGGGATTGCCTTTTGAAGCTCCATCAAAGTTGATCTTTATGAAGCCTGTTGGGGGAAGGGTTCAGGTGGTTGGGCTGGGGTTTTGATTCTTGGGTGCTCTAATTGCCACTGAGTCATTTAGTTTGAGTTGCCATCTTTGGAGGGTGCATAATTCCTACCGATTGCATTCCTTGTCCCTAGGTTGCCGGTTCTTACTTCTGATTATTTCTTTGATGAGTATGGAAACTCTATCCCAGGTTAAATCTGGAGTAGATTCCTTGGAGTGGAAGATGTGTTTTTTTTTCTCTTTCCATATTTGCCAGAGAATAAACCCTAGGAGGATTTGCCAGATGTAGTTCAGAATGGGGTTGTTGTAAGTGAATGAGTCCCAATTTTCAATAGTGTCTCTGATGTTGCCTCTGTTTTGATTGGATCTGTGCAAGATTTGAGCTCCCTGGTCCCAGACAGTTTGACTGTAATGACAACCATTGAAAAGACGCTCCTTGGTTTCTTCTTGGCATTGACATAAGACACAAATTGAGGGCCCAATGAAGCCCCTTTTCCTGAGATTGTCCCATGTTAGAATTCTATTATGGATGATTAACTAGAGGAAAGTGGAGATCTTTGGCCAAAGTGCTTTATTCCATATTTTGTTCCAGATGTTGTCCATTTCGTGATTGTGGTAATTGCCTTGTAAGTAATAGGCTTCTTTTACCGAAAAATTTCCAGATGTGGAGTGCCCCCATCTGAGGATGTCTAGACCCTCCTTAATGGGAATTTTTCTGCATCCTGCTTGGTAATGCCAGGCTGACAAGTTTATGTCGATTGGGATTCCTAAATCTTGGCTGGAGGTCTTCCATTGTCGCCAAGTCTGTCTCGCTTCTAGGGGTTTCCATAGATCTTTTACCTTAAGTGAGGGATCTTGATTAAGATCTTGTTGGAGGGGTGTGAGCTCTGCTAATTCCTTTAGAGGTTTAAGTTGTTGCCACGAGTCTGGCCAAAACCTTGCACTGTCTCCATTGCGAATTTCCTAGAAGGCGTGTTTTTGTATTAGATCTTTGTTTTGCCAGGCTGTGTTCCAAATGTTCGAACCCTGTATTTGAACGTTGTGTCTAATCAGTTGATCAGTTTTCATGGAGGGAGCGTATTTGTTCTTCTAGATTTGTGCCCATAGTGCATCTGGTGTTGTCATCCATCTCCACCATATCTTGGCCCCCATTATCTGGTTAAGCTTTCCCGAGTCTTGAAGCCCAAGGCCACCCATGCTTTTTGGTGTGCAGACCTTATCCCAACTTACCAGAGCCCATTTCTTGTTGGGCTGTAGACCTTGCCAGAGAAAATTTCTCTGGATGTTTCTGATAGCTCTAATGATTTGTTTGGGAGCTGCTAAGGCAGTGAAGAGATAGGTGGGTAGGGTCTGTAGGATTGATTTTAGCAGGACCAGTCTGGATGCAATGTTTAACGGTCTGAAGGTCCAGTTGGCCAGTCTGTTTGAGATAGAAAGGAGGAGGTTGTCCCAGGAAATGGATTTAGTTGGCGCTCTTGTGAGAGGAATGCCCAGGTATTTGGACAGAAGGGAGCTCCTAGGGATTCCCAGGAGTTTGGAAATGTGTAGCTGAACTGCAACGAGAGTATTGAAGAAGAAGAGCTTGGATTTATCTAGGTTCAGCGTCATGCCAGAGGCTTCAGTGAAGTCGGAGAGGATGGAGTTGAGCTTATTGGCTTCGCATGCAGTGGGGGAGTTCATAAGAAGGGTGTCATCAATGAATTGGTTGTGTGAGGGGGCTGGCTGAATGTTGTGCAAGGGTAGGCCTTTGAGGGTACCTTCCAGAACCGCTGATTTAATGTAGCGACCCAAGCCTTTAGCCATTAGAACAAAAAGGAAGGGTGATAATGGATTCCCTTGCCGTATGCCTCTAGAGGCTGAAAAAGGTCAGGAGGGGACTCCATTGACTAGGATTGAGAAAAAAGCCGAAGAGGTGAGATTCAAAATCCAGTATGATATGTGGGATATTATTTAAATGAACATATTTAATTTATTCGACGTATGTATCCTTAAAGAATTCTTTTGAGTATCGATATATTTCAATTCCACAAAAGAGGATTAACATTTAATGATTACCATTAAAATATGTTGTTTGAAAATAAATCATTGATCCCCATTGGCGACGACCATACAGTCATTACTTCTCACCATCAATACCTACACTCATTACTTTTCCCTACACTGATGGTCGAGGTCGAACTTTATATTAATGAGGGGAGTGGACGCTCGACATGCTTATCAATAAAGATAATAATGATTGTAATAAATACCCACATTTGTAAACATTTGCTATCTCTGATATTTTCTATTTTTAGTAATTTTTCCTCCAAGCTGGTCTAACCAAGTCTACTACCAGGAATGATAGTCGTCCACATTTTCTCACAAAATGGGTGGCAGAGGTGTGCACAGGGAGCCAACTTTACTAAAAATTACAGAGCAAGCAAGAGACATCCTACACCAGCTGGGGTGGACGGAGTACTTCAATCCTCTGCAAGGATATGACATGAATGTCATGCTTGAATTCTTTCAGAATCTACAGGGAGAAAAATATATGGTGCAAGGTATACAAATCTCAGTCACCTCGACAATCTTAGTAGAGGTCACAGACCTCCCTTACATGGGCATTCAATGGACAGGAAGATACACAACACTGAAGGAAGCTGTGGAAACTTTCACAGACCCTGGGGAAGAATTGGATAAGAAGGGAAAGGGACTCAATCCAAGTACCCTCAGAGGACCATGGAAGGAACTTGTAGGGATAATTCAGAGGTACATCACTTGTGATGGACAATATGACGTAATTCGACCTCACCACCTCAAATTGCTGGCATCTTTAAAACAACGGTTAGTATTTAATCTACCTTTCTTTCTGAATTCCATATTACATGAGGTTTCCTTAAGAACACAAAAATCCAAGGACCCTATTACTGTTATGAGTCACCACAGATTAGTTAAACTGATAACAAATAAAGCACCGAGTCAAACTCAATTGACCTTGGATAACCTGATTGAGGCCAAAAGACCTCCACAACTGGAGCAACCTGAATTATGCCATGAAGAACGACCACAGGAAATTGAAGATAGACATGTAGAGGAGACTACTGCCCAAAGAGAAATCCCATCTCCTCAAACCAAAGCTGAGGTAGACCCTACCCATATCACAGAGGCCCATACCTCAAAAACACAGGCATTAACGAAAAAGAGGAAGAGAGCAACAACTGCCCCTACAACCATCATTCAGACAAGGAGAAGAAGCAGACGAATTCAGGAAACAATTGAAGCATTCAGGGTACAACAAAATAGCCTGAAGAACTTCAGAATTCTACAGAATAGTCTCCACGTGAGAATGCTCAATAAATTGGGCAAGTACAACATACCTCAGAAAGGAATGATCAGGAAGACACCCAACCGACATTAGAGCATCTGACATAACAATTTATGAAGAGCTGTGAGGTAGAAATAGCCCAGGTTTTGGGAAGATTGGGAACCTTAATTGACAGAGGCACAAATAATCCATAAAAATGCCCAAAACAAGCCTCCTCTTCAAAACCAGTTGAAGATTTTCCTGATATTGAAATGCCTTTTCCTGAGGATAGAGCATAGGAAGAACCTCATTTTGAAACAAGAAGACCTCTTGGACAGACAAAACATTTGGAAGGAATAGAGGAAAAACCATCTGCTGGTCAGAATGAAGAAGACCTTGAGACCTCTCATAAACAAAAATCAACCAAGAGCCATAAGAAAATTAGAAAGTTAAAAAAATAAAATAATATGTTGAAGAAAAAGGCTAAGAAGGCTGAAGTATTAAAGAAGAAGGTGGTTAAACTCAAGGAAATTATTAAGGAATTGAGGAAACAACTAGAATAGGCAGATAAGGCCCACATAAGAAAGAAGAACAGAAGGGTCAGAGTGCAAGGAAGAAACCCTCTTCCTAAATAATAAGTCAGTACAAATTCTATAGGGATACAGACAGACCCTGAAGAAATAGTAGTAGAAGAAACAATAGCTCAGAATGAGGAAGCAATTCCTTTAGAAAAACAAGAAAATATGATAGTTACAGAAGTAATTGATGCTGAGGTGCAGACATTCACCCCGATATTAGAGGAAATAGTTCAACTCCTTGAGAAGAATGCTACCATCAAGAGATTGGAGGAAGAATTGATGCAGTCTCAACAAACCCTTGTTCAAAACAGAAATGAATTACTGACTATGGCAAAGCACCAAGCACTCCAGTCCCAGAAACAGAGTGATATTGTGGATAGATTGGAAGTAGAGCTTACACAGGTCGAACATGCATTAACTCAATCCAGGGAAGAGATGGGCGCTATGGAAGAATACCAAGCATCCCAGTCTCAAGAACAGGGTGTCACCATTGATAAACTAAAGGCAGAGCTGGGACAAGCCCAACGAGCATTAGCTCAACACCAAGATGAGATGGTCACTAGGGATGAATATCAAAATATTGTTAAACAATTGAAGGACATGACAACAACAGAGGGTGAGACCTATGCCGCGCTCACTAGAGCCCAAGGGAAGATAAAAAAGGTGCAAACCCAATTAGAAAAAGATTTGGAGAAAATCAAAGAAATCTGTGATGTCTACTCTGATGCTATTAATTGCAGAGCCCCTGCCACTAATTACACTTTATTCTTGCTGGAGCAATATCTGTTATTAAGAGTGAAGGCCATCAGAGCAGGAAAAACTATTTCATTTTCCACTGTACCTGAGTTCATTTCATGTTTCAGAGAGCAGGACGAAAAGGTACAATACTTTTTGTGTGAATTGTACTTTCATAATTTCATTCTGGAAGAAAAAAGGGAAGATAACCCTGGCCCATTCATAGGTGACATACAGTTTCAGGCATTTCTGTCATTTACTCAGAACCAAGTTAGATGGGGTAAAGCTCATAAAACCTTCCTAAAGAGGGAAGCTGGGCTAGATCTCCGGGTTAGGGGAGAACCTCCAAAGTCCTTTCCAACCATTATGCGACATAAAACCTTTATGAAAAAAGGGGTGTTATCGGACTAATCGGTAGGTGCGGACACTAACTGATCCACCTAGATCTAGAATAAAACAGGACAGGACAATACTCTTTCCCTAATTTTTGACTGTTGAATTGACTATGAGGAAGAAACAAGTAACATACCTTATTATCGCTTCCTAGGGTCTTTGTTGCTCCCGCTTCGCTCCAATGCTCTTGTAAAGTCCAAACCAAGACAACACAAACCAACCAAAGTGAAGATCGCACAATATATTCAACAATTAACCTATGTGTATGATTAAGGAATTACACAATAAAGTGGAAATAACTTTATGGGAAAGGGACATGCCACTGTATCATATTAATGGAAAGAAAATCTTACAACCTGAGCCTTGATGTCGCAAACTTCCTTTCGATGGCTCTTGGCTCCGTCACACACACTTGCTCAATCCTTGTATGAAGAAGATCAAATCCTCTTGATAGACTTGCTAGAGTCTCCAAGCTGTTGTTCAATGCTGAGTCCTTCACACAATTCTTTCACCAATTCTCCAATGGATCTTGCTTAACCTTTTCCATGAGAATTCCCTCAATATATAGAAGAGAATGAATTAGTTACTTGGATAAGAATGATCCCAAAATATCAGGGAATCCAGTACTAGGATAACGATTCGAATGCCAACCCATCCTTCTAGAAGATTCCCCTTTAGAAGCATCGAGAATTCATCTTTTTTTTTGCTTTAGGAAGAGTTCGCACCCTAGCAGTTCAACACAGTATGAGATGTTCGCACCCTGGCTTAAGGCAACCTGCGAGAATAGGTCATTCTCGCAGGCAAATGTATTAGCAGCCTGCGAACCTTCTTCAAAAATGAGTTTTCTGGGAAGAGATGAAAGTAACTTTTCTCAAGAGAAAGTTCTTATGAAGAGCCTGAGTACACCATCATCAATACATCATCATGACGACCAAAATCATGGGTAACAGGGGGGGGGGGTCATAGATTCCTTAGCTCCTATCCATCTACATGTTATACGTTTAGGTATCACTCATTTTGGGGAGCTTAAGGAGGAAGTTCTTGCTGCTTCTAAACTGAGATGGGATGCATCCTCCAGTGAAGTAAAGAGTAGGGAACCCTTTGGGTACAGGAATTTCTTTGCAGCTACTTCATAATAGAAACGTATTCTAGATTGCTCCAAGAGGAAGGGCCTAATTGGATTAGGTGCAGATATAATCCCCCTATCATCTAGTTCCCTCCATAAAGTTACCAAAAGGATTATCAAATTAACAAGAAAAGGGAGGGTGCTGCTTTTGGAGAACTCAAAAGAAGCAATGGGTTCAGAAGGCCTGGTGAACCAACCTTTCCATCTTACAACATTACTGCTTTACATGTAAAATCTTAGCTTGCATGAGGAAATGCAAGAAGATAAGCTAGGGGGTATGTTAGGTTATGAAAAAGGTATAAATATCTTCATTTTTCCCACATTTCATGATATCATCTTGATTGACTTTTCAATTATTTAGTAGCAAATAGAATATAAAATGAATAATATACTCTTTAGCGTTATTGTTGAAGTTAGATTACATAGATCCTAAATATGATTGGAATTGTCTGGTTTTATTATAGAATTGGTTAAATATTGTCAAATCCAAGATAACAAAGGGAACCTTGAAGATGCGCAAGCTATTGGAGGTTGAAGACTTTATGGCGCAAGGCAGTTTTGAAGATGATCGAGTTGCTTATATTGTAATAGTAAAGCAATCTTGAGGATCTCTCGATCCTTAGGATAACTTAATTTACCCAGATTATTGTAATATATAAGGGGTAAATAGATCTTGAAAAGAGGTAGAAGAATTGCACCCAAAAACTTAGAACTTAGAATTGCTATGCGTTAGTAGTTTTTGTAAAATGTTGTACCAGCTATGAAATCAATAGAAGATTCGAGCAGTTTTATCATTTCTATATACTGAATTTCAAATAGCAGTGCTTCTAAGGACCAAGGGCCCAGTCTGAAGGAGCTACCATTCGACCTGTAATTGTATTAGTTTAATTTCTATTTTGTGATTCGATTCTCTTTTACAACATTTAAATGAATGCATAAGTGTGTTGATGATTTTGTGTCAATTGCAAGAGATAGATATTCCCTGAAGCATTAGATGATTATTGTTCCAATTCCTATTACTGAGATTTGATGCATGATAGTTCCTCATAAGTTCACGTTTGTTGTTCCTTTCACTTAGTATACATTTGTTGTTCCTTTCACTTAGTTTACATTTGCTATTCCTTTTCGTTAGAATATAGTTGTTGTTCATTTCAATAGAAATACAATTGTTGTCTCTTTTTGACAGATTATAGTCTCTGTTTCTTTCCATAGATAGAGTAATTTGCCTTTTTCTTTCCAGCAATTTGATTCATAATACTAGTCATTTCCGCAAGTCTTTATCTAGATTCAATTACTGCTCTTAAAATGAATTCAATATATGAATTAGTTCCTTTCCATTGCACAACTTTAGATTTCAATTCCTAGAATCTTTAATGAATGTTTGAGGAACTTGATTGTTGATAAACTCAAATTTTCTTTCACTACACGATTTTAGCCTCTACGAGCTATTTGCATAGACTTTTCCGATATTCTTTGAGATAAAAGACGAATCCTTGGGTTGATAAATTAATGTTAAACTAAGGCTGTTTTTAGACATCTTTAGAGGCCAATAGAATGTTGGTGGGACTAGTACTTTAATCAAACTCTTCTGGCATCTCCATTCTTGAATGTGATCCGAGATATGGTCTGCTTTTGTCTATTCAAAGTTGGCCAGAAATTCAATGCCGACATCGTATCTCACAGGTAATTGGAAATGGTTTAAGAAATCCATTGCCAATTCATCGAAGGAAGAGTATCATGAGTGGTCAAGATCGATGTACCATTTTGCAACACTCCCTATGAGAGTGCGTTGAAAAAATCACAACTGAACAGAGTCATCTCTTAACGAGTTGGACGAGCACCATAAGTGGAAGGTAGTCACATGATCGCCATGATCTTCATTAGGCTTGGCTTCAAACTTTGAAATGTCTGAAGGAAACTTGGTCGGCATAGGAGGCCAACTCGCATCGTGACAGATGGGGTCATTTAAAAGCCTTGTCAATTCCGACAAGTGCAGGGTTGTCATAAATGGTAGGTTGGGTTGTGGATTGTAGCTAGGAAAAAAGGAGCCTGGGGTTTGACTGGCACCAGGTTGCCAGGAAAAGTTAGGTTGCTGGCCAGAGCTCTAGTAATAACCATGGCCATGACCAGCATATGGGTTCTGTGCTTATTGAGACATCATCGACTGGTTCCCATAATAGGACGTAAAGGGTTGATCTTGTGTTGCATTCCAAGGATTTTGGGAGAAGTTTCCCTCTGCTGATTCGATGGGCATAGGCTTTGGGCCTTGCCCGGGGTTCGACTGGGTATGGAAAGGGTTTCCCTTGATCGACATCCCTGGCAAGGGGACTGGTCCTTGCCACAGATTCCAAGGTCCTTGTGAGGAAGGAATTCCTACGTGTGCCCCCTATGCAGGAATAGTACCCTGTACAGGATTTGGTTGTCCATATCCGGGGTTGCCCCTGGCCGAAATTGCAACTGACAAGAAAGTGTTGTTACCAAATGCGCCAAACAAAGAGAAAGGTGTCTAACCAACCGACATGTTATAAGAATGGAGTGCTTGACTACTTGCTCCAAACAAGTTTACATTAGTCCCGACGGAGTGTTGAGGAACACCGACGAGCGAGGGGGACAAAGGGGGTATATGATCCCCGCTGTAAGGGAAAGTGATAAAGGGAGCAGAAGTGACCCCCATAGATCCTTGTAGAGGAGAGTTGGAAATCCCTGCCCCCAAACCTAAATTCTGTAGAGTGGAGGAGGAAAGTACAATACTCATACCGAAGTTGGGCATCCTGTATGAGAACGGAGGGCTTGTCGCATTCTGAGTAAATGGATCGGTGATCACTGCCATAGACAGAATCCGACCGCTATTCGAGGTAGAAGCAATCAAGACCATAGTGGCTCAGATTGATGATGGTGGGTTAGGAGGTGGAACACCCCCAGTAGTGACAGTCATGAAGGAAATATGAGTATTCCCTAAAGAAGTAGTAGCATTTGCTTCCATTGTTTCTTGTGACCCTACCTGACGCTCGTAAGGTAGAACCTGTATGGAAATGGGTGTCAATAGATTAGTGATAGGAGGGTTATACGGACCAAGAGCTTCTACTCCGAGGTCAGAAATGATTGGTTCCTCTAGAATCAAATATTCTCCTCTCGAAGATGGGTCGGGAACAGTTTCCTGTAACCTGATTGTCTCAAAAGACCCTTGCTAGTCTAATTTTTTCCTTAGTGGTGGCGGGGGGGTTCGAGATCAACCGACGGTAGGCCCAAAATCCTTCATGATGGGCGGAACTCCTGATCCTCCACTGTGTGAGAAGATCAAAGACACACTAGGAAAATCTATAATCATTTGAAAACCAACACGCACTAGAAAAAGTACCTATGAGATAAAACAAACAGTCACTAGCTAGTTTGAAGAACAATTACAACAACCAACACTAGAGAAACTTACTAGTGCAAGTGCAAGTCGAATACGGAAGCACCCTCCAGGTATACTCTGCAAAGCATGGCCCGATGTCTATCCTAGTTACCATGGTATACCCCCGTAGTCACCTATGTAAGTCACTAGAAAGATAGGAAACTAGGTTGCCAGCGCGCAAACAGTCACCAGGTAGGTACAGTCGACAGTCGGGTGGACCGCAATGAGCAGGGTATCAAGCCCGAAACCTATCAAGGGTATTGAAAGTAAGTGTTCTAGAAGACGACTAAGGACCTTGAACGAATTCGAGACCCACAAAGCTCCATGGAAAATGCAGTCAACGGAATCCCAAGACAAGCCCTATAATTGCATTCCCCAATACTCTTGGTCTGGCTTTGGAGGTGTTATCTCCTCTACATTTCCTTACGTAACCTCGTGTTTAGCCCCTGTGTTAGAGAGAGGTCCCAGATAACTTTTACAATACTGGACTTTTGACACTCCCTAGCACAGACTCTTATGTTTGTTTTAATAGCCTTGAAGAGTTTCCTCTCCAATCCTAAATCAAGGCTCTAGCCTAGACTAGTTGATGGACCCTACAAACATAAAGTCTAGTTGATTTTAATTAATCGTTATTTTTAGTGGTTGTTTTAAGTCAGAGGAAACAAAGTTGAAACCAATGATGTTTTTTAGAGATGAAATGGAAGAGCATACAATGAAAAAGGAAACAAATTACTTCTTCACAAATTCAAATTGCACATTCAAACTCTTTAACCAAACTTTTCAAACTTTTTTTTTTCTAAGATCTTTCATCCGAAAACTCAAAACAAGCTTTCACTCGACTACGAGCTACTTATTGTCCTAAGTCAATCAGTGAAGAACTTATGAAAACAATCTTTTTCCCGATGATTAATGAAAACAACCAACTACTTAACCAAACCAAGAAGTAAACTATTTTTTTTTTATGCTAAAAAAGGAAAAATGATGACAAATAAAGGCCAAGAAAAGACTTTTGGCCTAAGCACAGATCACAAAGAGTTATTGACAATAACACACAAACTGATTGAAGCAGACTCTCACACTTGTCTAAAAACCCTATTACAGAGAAACATAGGAAAAAATTTCAATGAAAAAGCAAGCTATGCTGGAATCCAACCTAGGCTAAAATTGCTATGACAGAGACCATAATGAAATAAGAAAAAACTTGGGAAGTGAATCTTGACAGGGAAGAGGATGACTGCCTCCTCAAAATTTTCTAGACAGACACATAACTATTACTTCAACGACCAACGTATGCAGACGTTCAGGCCTACTACAGGCCGTGTGTGCCTCTGTTTCTCCTCAAATTAAGAAAGACAAGCATCTAAGATAAGGCAAGGAGTATTTGTATTGAAAACCAGAACCCCTTTAAGGTACATAAACTTACTCTTGACAGAAAAAGATGCAAGGAAACTCGAGAAATCAAAGCTAATATGAGGTTATACATAGGCTACAGACTGCAACAACAGAGACCAGAACTAAAATCTAGAAAACCCCTAAGAAGGATCACCTTTTATAGGGAAGAGGATGACTACCTCTCTTTAAAAAAAAATATTTCTAGACTCAGACACGCTACTGATCCTTCATCATCTAGTGTGTGCACGCAGGCTATATGAAGGTAGGGCGCATGTACATGCTTCCAGGCCTTATACAAGTCATGTATACCTATGTTACTTCCCATAAAAGAAAAAACAACCAAGCAAAGAAAGCAGGGAGTACTGGTATGGAAGACCAGAATCCCTACTAGCTCAGACTCTTGAAGAAACTCAGAAAAAAAGGCGATGAAACCAATTTAAAAATACCCAAAAAGTATCCCCAAAAACCCTAGAGATTTCCTTAGTATGGTTGCCAATTCTATTGTGGGTGGGAAATCCCCCTACAGACTAGCATTAAGGGTTCTGTAATGCATGAAGAAAATGACCTAAAGTCTCCTACTTTTTACTATCATTCCAATCACAAACCCCATTATTCATATGTAAATACAAGGTTAAAACTATCAAGTTACTGAACCTTAGTTTATGTGTTTGATGTCGATCCTTTTAACGTTCGGTTGCTCCTTGACTGCAAAGCTAACTTGCATTCACAAATAGACAAACAAAGAACTCCAAACATGCATGTGATCTATGGACTAATGGGTTATAGATTCTATCAAAATATAATCAATAGTAAATATTAACAATCTCATATGGCAGGACGGAAAAAATACTTCTTTTATTAATCTCACAAGAGTAACCTTACAATAGTGAGATTGACCACTGCTCCTCGAATCTGGTCCTGGGATCCTCTTCAACTGTGCTCCAACTACTTTTGTATATGATTCTCTTCAAACACTAGTTGCAAAAGGTTGGGACAAAGGGAATGAGAAATCGGGTAGAGTTTCCTTACAATTATTTTCCTCCTTCCAAATGGGAGCCTACCCCTTCTTCTATAGGCTAGAAAGAGCTAGGTATTTGGTCGAGTGACCGGCTATGGATGGTCAAACAATTTAGTTAAGTTACCCAAAACTGTGTGTTCCGTCTGCAACTTTCCATTTTTTGTGCTTTTATAGGTACACACGGGTTGTAGTGAGTCAACTAGCATGTACATGTGTGCAATAGTGGAGCAGGGGGCACCTATGCCTTCGAAAATGGTGTTTTTAAGAAGAGTTGTTCAGTGGTGGCTTGGCAAAGAAGGAATATGAGATGACCTGATTCCAGGTAAGCATGTCTAGTGAAAATTAGGGTTATAACAACAACGGGAGGCATTCTCACCCCGTGGAACCCACAATCAGTGAATCTACTCTCAGCAGAAGCCACCAGTCACTCATTATCTGTAAAAATGCAAGTTATAGCAAACACGGGGGAGGTCATATGCACCAATGTATATGGACCCCAGATGTTGGAAGATAAAAGAAGAATGCTCCTAGAGATAGAAAACCTAAGGGAGTGGAATAGTAACCTTCATTGGATTTTAGTAGGGGACTTCAATATTATAGGTATCCTGGCTGAGAAAAAAGGGAGAAATAGAAGATTGGATAGAGATGCGGAAGAGTTCACAACTTTCATTGAAAAAATGGAACTAGTGAACATTACGACTAGTAATGGACAATTTACCTGGAACAATAAAAGAAATTGACACCACCAGGTGGCTACGAGGCTAGAAAAATTCCTAGTCTTGGAATCTATAATCTTGTAAGGTTTAGCTCTGGAAGGAAACATCCTCCCCTAGGGGGGATCAGACCACTGGCCGGTGCGACTGGAGGAAAATTTTCAGGCAACACCAAATAACATGCCTTTTTGATTCGAGAAGTTCTGGATTGACCACCCAACCTTCAAGGAGAACATCAAATCTTGGTGGCAAGAGGAAACCCAGGAACAAGGGACAACGATGTTTAGACTTTAGAAAATTCTCAAGCACATAAAGGAGAAACTCAAGAAGGGGAACATATAATTTTTTAGAAACATAGACCAAGCAAAAAAATTAATAGAGGAAAGAATGGAAAGGCTTTAGGAGCAATGCATTCAAGAAGGCTACACCGAGGAAAGAAAAAAAGAGGAGAATCAATTACTCCAAGATTGGGAAGCCAGATGTAAGTAAGAAGAGACCCTGTGGAGACAAAAATACAGAGTTCAGTGTCTTAAGGAAAGGGATAGAAATACCAAGTTCTTCCACAGATCAACTATAGTGAGAAGATCTCATAACAAAATTTTGAAGATCCAAAATCATGATGGGATATAGAGAGATTCCTACTAGGACATTGAAAACACTCTGGTCAAACATTTATAGGGTGTTAGAATATGTATATTTTTGAGCTTTTGAACTTTAGATTTTTCCTCTTAGAAATAAAGTTTTACCCAAAAAAGAAAAAAACTTAGAGAGTTTTCTTTTAAATTCAAAATAAATCCAATGGTTGTTATTTATCAATAATGCACTTACAATATCGATCGTCGATGAGTTACTCTAATTTGATCAAATGGTCCTAATGATCTCAGAATTTTAGAAGTTGTCTAAGTTTTAAAAAGAAAATATTTAATAGTCACTTCGAAGCTTTGCGCTTTGGGTATTCCAACGAATATAAACAACAAAAACCCCGAAACTCTGAAGTCCTGAAGATATACACTCACGATAAATCCTAAAGGACTTGTGGACGTGTCATAGGACACATGTCTTTTAAATATTTTCTTGGACTGAAACATGCCACTTATTTTTGACATTTACGTTGGATGATTTACACGTTTTCAAGTGACACGTGCCACCTCTCTTTTCTTGACACGTCATCCAAAATGACGTCATCTCTACCACGTCACTCCAGGAGATTTCCCTTCGGTAGTTTTAACAAAGATTGAGTTCACAAACCACCGAAGTATCAAAGCGCCGAACTAATAAGGATTACAAAAAGTAAAAAGCGTTTTAAGGAGTTAATAAAACATTTAATAATGAAGGTTAGCCATGATTAAGTATTAATTAATCACTTTGTAGTTTCAGACTTTGGGAGTTTTCCATCCTGTCACATCCAAAGATTCTGAACACCGAACCGTCGAAGTATAAATGACATTTATGATTGATTAAGGTTAATGATTTAAATAAATATTGTGAATCACAAGGTAATAAATTTCATTAAGTTTCTAATAAATTCTTCATCGGTATAACTATAAGAAGATCGATAGACTTTATGAATAAAGAAATTCGAATTTCAAAGTTATTTTACCATTTGCTATTAGCAGTTTTTCATTCAGTGAAAAGCTTACAGATTTCTCTTGTTACAGGAAAACTAGTTTTATTTTCTTAAGGATTATGGCGCCACGAAAAGATGCAAAGAAGCTTGATGCATCGGGTGATGATTCCAATCCAAATGTAGATGTTCTATCAGACACAACTCCACGAGTTGTAGACACCATTAAGTCCTCGAAGTAGGTTTTTGATATCTTAGAGCATGAGAATATTAACTTTCCATACGACTCTACTGAGGAAGACGACAAGTCCTTCAAAGCCAAGTTTAGATTGGTAGCACAGTCAGAACTGCATAAGATTGTTGCACTGCCCATAATTATACCCTACAACGATATGATAAATTGGGCTTTGGAACATGTCGACATCCAAACCAGAAGTGTCATCAGCCACTAGAAGACCGTCGTCGACTCTTTTTGATCAGAGAATCTACAAGTAATGTATAAGCTTTCCCCTACACCCAAATATACTTACAATGCAACATTTCTTCTAGATTTCGAGAGAAAATAATTCACTCAATACGGTAGAAAAGGTCGTGATATAATCAAGACCTGGTCGGGACATCCGGAAAAATTCAGAGAATATGCTCATGGTATATATTCCACGATGTCTTTATATGCTCATATGTTATATGTAGCCATGATGCTCTATCGTTTGTTTGGGGAAAAGAAACCTGCGCATTTCTGAGTTGAGTGGGTAGCCATAATGAATGAAGTAGTCGAGGGTTATACCTTCAATTGGGCTAAAATGCTATTTGATAATTTGGCCAAGGAAATTGTTGAGTATCAATCATCAAAATCAAAAGGGAAACCTACTCCTTTTTACATGTCAACATATATCATGGATGCCATTTGTTCTGACCCCATTTCCCCTTATGAACTGGAGTTGGACTCCGACCAGTTCTGAGCCAATACATTTTTACCACTCCAAATTATGGGAGGAAAATGCTAAAGATTTATTTTATGAAATATGTCACAATGTAGTGGTACCTATTCACATAGCTATCTATGGCCACCCACCACCCAAAATTTCAGAAAATATTATAGGGAAATTAGGCACACTTGCATACTAGTTTATTGAGGAGAATTTCTCCTACATTAGAGTATTTGGTTCTTCCGTTCCTCCTCATGCCCTTCCATAGTTTTTACATGACAGGTTGGTGTGCAGAGAAGTGGCATACCAAACAATAGCAGGAGGCATCAACAAGGAATTGAAAGTAGCTTAGAAAAATGTATGTTCAACTTTCCCCATTAAAGTTGGTATGTTCACATTGTTAGATTTTGGTCATTCGATGTGAATCTAGTTGACATCGGATTCAAGAAACACTATCCACATAAGATAGTGGAGAATCATTTAGCTCAATACAACATGAAGCGATACATCCATGAGGATTCTCCTTATGATGATATATTCAGGAGAGTTAGATCTTATGAAGAAGTTCAAAGCAGATTCCAGACTCTGCCCCCTAACCAACAAGATGGTTTCCTCAGCTTTCAAAATCATAGACGAAACAGTTTACCGAAGTTATTGAAAGAAGAGTTAAAATCCATGCCTTCTTCACAGGAAGCGGAATCCACAAGATCTGAGCCAAGTTGCTACACTGAGCACAAAGCTGAATAAGTCCCGAAAAGTCCAGAAAAGTTATTTCAGGAAATAAAAGCATCATTGTCAAGTCTGATTAATCCACAATCATTATCTCAATTTGAATCTTTCATGAATAAGGGACAAGCTGTTCCTCATTCAACGCCAACTACTCCTATTGGCGCTCCAAATACAATAGGTCAGGAACATTCCACAACAATCATGTCTCTTATCACATCATTAACCCCTTTACAGACTAGTTTTGGAAATCCTAATACAACATAGCTCATTCATGTTGATGATCTTACTCCCATCTTCCCTGAAGAGATGCCTCCCTCAAGTTTCTTTTTCAACAAGAAACAAAAAGTTGTTGCAAAAAGAGAATCTTTCCAAAACGATGTAGTAGCCACTAAAAGGCAAAGATTGGTGTATGATGGGAAAGACCAAGATGATCCTAAGTTTGCAAAAGAAGTTGTAGATTCACTAGGGAATTTTGCCACTGTCAACCAATGGTCAGTGGACAATTTAACCAAACAACTGCAACATAAATGTCTCTTGGTAGAGAAATTGCAGAGTGAGATACATAGTACATAACAAACTGTTATAAATGGGATGAATCTAGACATTGAGAAAATCATGGCTAGTCATCAATATAAAATGAAGCAGTTACAGGATAATCTTGAGCTGATCTACCAGATTTCACAGACCATCAAAGGTTTGATCACTCAGCGTGAAAATTTGATTGAACAACTACAGTCCAACCTAGCCCAAACAAAGAACACATCGATAGATATCACCGCCTTCAAAACACAAGCATCCAAAATCAATGAGGAGATGTAAGTTGTCCAATAGGAGCTATATCAAAAGGTAGATGCCATTCAAAAATGTTATCAAGCAATAAATATTTCTCTGAAAAGTATTTATGTTAAGGAAAAAGAGGCATGTGTAGTTAGGTCTAAGTTTTAGGAATTTATCATATGGAGGCAAAAATCTATTATCCCTAGTCTCGCCCCTTTCTCACATTTTGAACAAGTAAAGGGAGAAATGGCCCTGAAACACTGGGAAACAAATCTAGAGAAAATCAAGAGACTTTCCAAAGAAGCAAAGGAGACTTGTCTAGAGGCATTATCTTGAGTAAATAAAAAACTCATTTAATTTGAAGGAAACAATATCTCAGAGTCGTTGGGACATGTTGAAATAGAAATGAACCAACAAAGCTCCATAAAGAACAAGGAAAATATTGAGTCGACCATCCAACAGATGAACCAAATCGATTTACTCAAAATTAATGAATTGTTGGTAAATCCAAGTTTACAATATCAAATCACAGTCCAAGAAGTGAGTAGGATCCAGGAGAAGCTGCCACAAATACAAACTAAGATGTTCTCTTTTGAATTAAATGAGAATATTGAGCCTTCGAGATTTGTGGTAGCATTGATGGACATGTGCATCCAATTCAATGAAAAAAGAAAAGTGAGTGTAGCTGGGAACAAATGAAAGAACCTACACAACATCCACTTTCTCCGCTAGTACTCTCTCTCTCTCCTGCCTCACCACCTACACTTTTGCATCCACTCATCCCACCTTCTTATTAGACACTTTTCACCACGTCATCCTATTTTTGAATAATTACTCTTCCCCATAATCGTTATCCATCCCATAACAAGCCAACGTTGAGCTACCTGTCCAATTACCACCCCCATATCTTCAATTGTAATTCTTCATCCAGTAAACGTATTCGAAGGGATAGATGGTAACATAATCATATGGCAAAGACAATAACCCAATGATTGTGGTGGACTTAATGGACATGTGTACCCAGTTCAAAGAACAAAAAAAAATGAGTGCATTTGCGAGAAAATGAAGGGACAAATGAAGCGCCAACACATCAAATAGAAACTCAACAATAGTTGCATGATGTTATTTCATTTGCACTATATTACATTTTTAGGTAGATATTGTGGGAAGTCCAACGGTTTCTAGTTGAGATAATTTTTGTATAAATAGATAGATTTTAGATCTATTCAAGGCTACTTCTTTCCGAATGTAAAAGAGAAAACTTTTTTGAATATTAATACAAGTGCAGATAGAGATTCTAAGTTTCGTTCAATTTGAGTTATGTGTTTCCTCTGTGTTTCTATCTCTCTGAATTTCTTTATGTAATTCTTGAAGAGTGAATGATTACAATTTAGTATTACATCTACTATGATCATAATATATCAGAAGCTCATTCATTAACAACTTTTCCTATGTTATTACTATGAGTAAAACAAGACCTGTGAGCTGTGTGAATTACTGCATTTTTATCTCCTCTCAAGGGTGCATTTTCTACTTTTCTTCTACTGCAAACAAGGTGAGACTTATCTATAATTGATATCCGAGTTTGTTTTAACAGTTTTGTAAACCATTTCTACATCATTTAACATTATAATTGCGACTCAGATAACAAGATACATCCTCTGTACTGTCTTATCATTAATTTCATTTAGAGATTATTTCTCAGAAAACTGAAGGTATAAAAAAGCAGTCATAAAAATGCTTCATTTAAAATATTTGATTCCTGACATTATTCTTTGAGCCTTAGAATCAATCTCAGGAACAACATATTTATGGCGACGTTGCCGGGGATGAAGAGTCAAAATCATTTTTCCCCTGGGAGAACGACAAAGTTAAATTTTGGTCTTTGATGGTGAACAAAGATTGAATACGTGAAAAGGTTCATTTTTCACCTGGCGACTCCATTGTAGGAAAAGCTGGCCTTTGGTCAAAAGAATACCAAGAAAAACCCAGACAAAAAGCATACTATGCTAGTTTCAGATCTCGAAAAATTGTTGAAACCGAAGGGATATCTTAGACAAACTTCTACATCAATAGGTAAGGTCTGTCAACCTAGAGTTATGCAAGTTAATGTTAAGATTCCTGGAAGAACTAAGTCTTAAAGAAAAATTTAAACAAGTTCATTCTATAGAAACATCAACAAGTAAGTCTGAAGTTAAACTCGAAACTCTAGAAGTAATTATTCCTGAAATAAAATTTGAGATCGACGAGACCAATCATATTTCATTGATAGATATTGTTAGCAGTGAAAATAAAGAATCCATTTCAATCCCTACTATCATTAGTAGACAACCAATTCTTTCTCTTCCCGAAATAAAAGTTTTTATTTCCAGAAACCCTGTAGATTATGTTTATACTCAGATTCATTACCTACTACTTCTCCTATCTTTACATCTGGTAAATCTGAGTAACCAAGCTCAAGTTTTCCTTTTCCCCCTCATCCAGATCTTCCATATTCTCACGATCATTTTCCTGAACTTCATTCACACCATCCTGAAGTAGTCAAAATTTCAGTAGATTAGTCTTTTGAAGTTTTTGGTAGTCTCCTATTTAGTCCTCGAATTTCGTCTCCTAGACTTTCAATGGCCAGTGTTGGAGGTGCAGGGTCTGGTGGACAAGCTCAACCCCCTAATAACTTTTCCAAGGTCACTGATGGATATGTTCCGTTAGTTCTTGTTGTTGTCCTGCATGATTTACCTACAAATTACATGAAGAGCCTCCCTAAATTCACAGGAGAAGGGGATTTAACAACAACAGAACATATAGTCTTTTTCGATCAATTTGATAATATTCTTAATGTTGAGCATGAGGATGTTTACACAAGACTATTGGTACAAAATTTTAAAGGACATGTAAGAACTTGGTTTAGAGGACTTCCAATAGGGTCTATACCATCATATAATGATCTGGAAACTTCCTTCATAAGGCAATGGGGTGAGAAAAAAAATCATATTTATTACTTAATTGAATTCGGAGCCTTGAGAAAGAAGACACTGAAATCATTCCCAGAGTTCATTCAAAGGTTTAATAAGTTGTATCATAAAATCCTGATTGAAGTTAAACCTTCACAACCAGTTGCAAAAGTCACTTTTGCAGGAGCATTTGATTCCGATTTCTCTTTCCTTTTGAGAGAAAGAATATCCACTACTTTAGCAGGGATGCAAGATGATGCTATAGAGATTGAATCAAATATGATGGCATCTGGGAAGTTGAAAACTAAAGTTGATATGAGAACAAGAGAACCCGTGCATTTTAAAGAGCATGCAGGACCCTCTGGATCTGGAAAATCTGCAGAGGAAAAAATGGATGAGATGGAAAAAATTATTAAAGATTTATCGAACAAAATCTCTAGGATGGAAATGGAACAAGCCAAACCTGATCCATATGTTAGAAATCAATTCAGGATAAACCCTAATCCTTAGATACAACAAAGGAAAATAAAAAATGAGGAACACAAGATTCAAGCTCCTTTTAAAACTGAGAATTTCACACAGAGAGATGAGGTGCAAGATTATGATAAATTATATGAAGATCTAAGCAACCTCAATGATGATGATCTTGAGCCTCACCTAACCAAACATGATTATGAGAAATCCTTGGATCTGGAATCTCTATTCAATGATGAAGAAAATATCAACAATTTGGGAGACTCTACATACAGAGGTCTCATTGATTCAATAATGGTTGAGCTTCAACATAAATATGATTTGAGGCTAAGAGAAAAAATTTCTAGAAATATTCCACCAAAAAATATTTTATCACGAAACAAAGAAAATGAGGCAACAGTTACAAAACCATCAATTGGAATGCAAGTTTCCCGAATAAAGCAAGTTGAAATGAAGGCAGTGCAGACTAAGAAGCCAGAAAATACAGAAGGTGAAGTTCAGACCAGGGAAATTGAAAAAACAATTGGGACTTTCAATTTAGAGAATCTTAATAAAATTAAAATTCCAATGCCTCTGGTTGAACTTGCTAGAAATCCAATCTATAAAAAGAAAATCGCAAAAGCAATAATTTTTTCTCATGCTGAATGTCAAGCTGATGTTATCAATTTGCAGGATGAAAAACCTAAAATCATGTTTGAACCACACATTGAAGATAGTAAAGATTTTATTGCTCCTTTCTATATTGCATTGACTGTGCATGGTCATTTACTTCACAATTGCATGTTACACTCAGGAGGTTCGCATAATTTAATGCCTAAGATTATCATGGAAAAATTGGGCCTTGAAATTACCAGACCTTATCAAGATTTATACTCATTTGATTCCAGAAAGGTTAAGTGTTTGGGTATGATTAAAGATTTAGTTGTAAATCTTTCTCAGGTTCATGTGAAAAGTATTCTTATGGATGTGGTTGTTGCTGATGTTCCTGCCAAGTATGGCATGCTTCTATCTAGATCTTAGGGTTCCAAGCTGGGAGGATCGGTTTAGTTAGACATGACGTATACTACAATTCCAATTTTTGGTTGACAATTTACTTGATTATACAAAGAAACTGTACCAGCTTATACTGTAAGTGACCCTTAAAACCCTAATAACTATCCAGTCTATGTTGTTGATCAAGATTTAGGAAATTGTATATTATATATAGATGACAATTTTGAAGAATGTATAGAAGAAGAAAATAAAAAAATAGAAATTTCAAAGAATAATATGAATGTTAGAGATGGGATGTGGAAAATGTTCTTTGATGGTACTTCATCTTGCAAAGGAGCATGAGCTGGAGTTTTATTTGTGGAACCAGGTGATGAATATTGCATTCCTTTTTCTTATAGATTACAATGGGATATTGATTATACTAATAACGTGTGTGAGTATGAAGCTTTAGTTTTAGGATTAGAAGCTGTAAGAAAACTAAAAATCAAACATTTGATAGTATTTGGTGATGATGAGCTAATTGTAAAACAAATAAAACAACAATACCAAGCTAAGCATCCAAGATTGAGGTCATATAGAAATTGTTCCTGGGATCTCATAGAGAATTTATTTTGGTCTTTTAACATCCACTCTATTCCCAGAATGTAAAATCAACAAGCTGACTCTTTAGCCAAAGCTGTTGTAACTTTCGTACCACCTACTGTTTTGAAGCTGAAGTATCATATTGAGATGAAACATAGACCTTCAATTCCAAACAATGTTAAACACTGGCGAGTATTTGAAGACGATGAATAAATCAAGCAGTTCCTGTAAATGGTAGATGATTTTTCTAAGACCCATGTAGATAAAGAAAATTAGAATGATCCCGCTTGGATTATGCAGGAAGGAGAAAATCCGAAGAAGTTCCAAGACAAAATTGCAAATCACCGTATGCTCTTACTTAAAAATGATCAGATTCCCAGAGGTCTTATCCCTCTAGAAAGGTTATTTGACCGAGATGATATACCTTTAAAGTCTACTTTGCGACCTCAACCTGAAGAGGTTGAATATTGTAACATAGGAACAAATGAAAATCCCAAGATGGTCAAAATTTCTAAATATTGTCTGACTCAAATGAAGAGTAAATATGTTGAGTTACTTAAACAATATAAATATGTTTTTGCATGGTCTTATGATGATTTAAAAACTTATGATACTTTTGTTATTGAACACAAGATTCCCTTCAAATATGGTATTAAGTCTTTTAAGCAAAAACTTAGACAAATAAACCCAATTCTTCCGTGAGTAATAGAAAAGGAGGTTAAAAAACTCCTTGATGCAAAAATAATTGTTCCCCTCAGATACTATGAATGGGTGGCCAATTTAGTCCCTATTCGGAAGAAAAACAATGAGATAAGACTCTGTGTTGATTTTAGGAACCTAAATCGACCTTCTCTTAAAGATAACTACCCCCTCCCAAAAATGGATCATGTTTTAGAAAAGGTGGTAGGGGATAACAAAATTTCTATGATAGATGGTTTCTCAGGATACAATCAGATTATTTTTCATGAATATGATAGATAAAATACTACATTTACTACTCCATGGGGAACTTTCATGTATGATAAGATGCCTTTTGGTTTAATGAATGCATGAGAAACTTTCCAGAGAGAAATGGATATCGCATTCGTTGGTGAGAGAGATAAGTTTGTTGTTATTTATCTGGATGATTTGACAATTTTTTCTAACTCTGATGCAAAACATTTGGTGCACCTCAGACAAACTTTTGAAAAGTGCAGAAAGTTTGGTTTGTCTCTAAACCCAAAAAAATCACACTTTACCATGCATGAAGGTAATCTTTTAGGGAATATAGTTTCAAAAGATGGAATTAAGGTTGATCCTAAATGAGTTGAAGCTATTGACCTAATTAATATTCCTAGAAATAGAAAAGAGATTCAATCTTTTTTAGGAAAGATCAATTTTTTGAGGAGATTTATTCCTAACTTCGCTGAAATAATCAAATTGATTACAGATATGCTAAAAAAGGACATTGAAGTAAAATGGACTGCAGAAGCCAAAGAATATTTTGAGCGTGTTAAGAAATCCATAGGAGAAGCATGAGTATTGGTAAGTCCCGACTATACAAAAGAATTCTTAATCTTATCCTTTGCTTCTGAACATACTGTTACAACAATGCTCTTTCAGAATAACAGAGAAGGATTCAAATAACCAATATCCTTTTTCAGCAAAATCCTCAGAGATGCAGAGCTAAGATATGACATTCTCGAAAAACAAGATTATGCGATGGTGAAGGCTCTCAAGGCTTTCCGAACATATGTCTTGCACTCAAAACTAATTTCTTATGTACCAACAAATGTAATTAAATATATCCTAGATCAGCTAGACAATGATGGAAGAAGAGGTAGATGGTTGGCTAAAATTCAAGAGTTTGATTTAGAAGTGAAACCAACTAAACTAGTGAAAGTTGAAGGTCTGGCAAGGCTGTTAGCCGAATCAAATTTCAGAGCGCTTGGAATAAATAACTTTGAATCACATGATTCTCTTCTATATATAGAGGATATTGATGATAAGCACCCATTATTTAGATCAAAGAAAAAATTTCCTCCTCACCTTGCTACAATGATATTGTTACATATCTCCTTACTCTTCAATGTCCAAGTGACATGATTCCTTAAAAAGCAAGAACTTTAAATTTACATGCAATTAAGTATTGCATTATTGATGGCAAGTTATACTGGAAAGACCCTTTGGGTTTCCTATTATGTTTCCTGATAGAATCCGAAACAGAAGGTGTCATTGACGAATTTCATGAAGGAGTATGTGGAGGACATCATGCCTGGAGAGAAACAACGTACAAAATTTTAAGGGTAGGATATTATTGGCCGAAATTGTTTATCGATGTGAATGCAAGGGTCAAAGCTTGCAATTCATGCCAACTATTTTATGGTAAGAAAAATCTTCCTTCCTTACCTTTAATTCCAGTAAAAGCTAAAGCTCCTTTCCAACAATGGGGCCTAGATTTCATTGGATAAATTCATCCACAATCGAGTGCTCAACATAGATGGATTTTGACTGCTACTAACTATTTTATGAAATGGGTTGAAGCCATTCCAACTCAGAATGCTACAGATTTAGTAGTGATAAATTTTTTGGAAGAAAACATCCTAGCAAGATTTGTTTGTCCTAGGAAAATATTTACTAATAATGCGTAGGATTTTAAATCTATGGCAATGATCAATTTATGTCATAAATACAATATTATTTTAGGTCATTCTACAACTTATTATCCTCAAGGAAATGGGTTGGCCGAATCATCTAACAAGAGTTTGATGACTATAATCAAGAATTTTTTGATAGAAAACAAAAAATCTTGGCATACACACTTAAAATACGCCTTATGGGCCAACCACATTGGCACCAAGAAATCTATAGGTATGTCTCCTTTCCAATTAGTTTATGGTACCTCTGTTATTATTCCTATTAATCTTGATCTTCATGTAATGAAACTCTGAAAAGATGCAAATGAAGATCCAAATGATGTCACGAGAAGAATAAATCAAATCATCGAAGTTCAACAGAATAGAGTAGAAGTGGATGATAAGCTCCCAAAATACCAGGGTAATATGAAATCCCTTTTTGATAAAAAGCTAAAGACATGGAGTTTCTTCCTGGCGATTTAGTTTTAAAATGGGAAGCTAGGAAAGAAGATGCAGGGAAACATGATAAATTTGATCATCTCTGTTTCATACCTTTTAAAATCGCAGCTTTTGAGGGAAAAAACTCATTCTCACTGGAAAATTTTAATGGAGAAATTCTTGACGCTCCTATCAATGGGTGTTATTTAAAACATTTCATGCAGTAATCACTTTTTAGATTTCCATTGTATATATCAGATTGGATTGACATCGACATTTTAATTTTCAATTTTTCTTTTCCTTTTTATTTTGAGTCATTTGATTAGGTGTTGTAAATATTTTCAATAAATTTATGATTGCTTGACATCATCAAAATGAAAAATAAAAACTTCTGTATCACATATCATGTCTATTCTACAAGATTATTTGATATTTTGTATTTTATCCCTTTGGAAGAATAGATCTTGGTGAACAAGAGATGAGACTGGATAAAAACTCGACACTCATTTTTCAAGCATTTGATTTAACTAAAAATAGGTGATAAATAAATAACCTGCCTTGCTAAAAATTCAAAAGGAAAATAAGGTATGAGTCCATACTCTTCTCATAGTTCAAATAAAATTTACAAATTCTTTTTGAAATGAATGTGAATGACGTTTTTCTCGTGATACTATTATCACCTGACCTAAAAATCAGAGATGTATAAAATTATGACTTGAAGTGTCCTGCTGATAAATCCTAAAGCCATCTATGAAATGAAAATAAAAATAATAAAGAAGTCTGAACTAAAGACACAAACTCATGTGGGATTAGGATTTTTTGTTTCAGATCCCTCGAATCCTTGATTTGGTTATTTTTATATATCCCCAAATTTTATCCATTTTAGACTTTCTTTTTCCTTTCTCCCCCTTTTAGTCTTCATAGAAATGAAGAATCTTACCTTGACTCTGAAAGCTTAAAAACATATTTTCAAAACAAGATTAGGTGAAAATATTTATGTTCCTTTGATTTCAATTGAAAAGTATGTCTAGGATAATCTTGATAATTTTAGCTTTTATATCAAATTTCAAACTGAGAAATTTGCTCAAGGTTTATCCCTAAAAAGATTAAACCCCCCCCCCCAAAAAAAAAAAATTCCCCTATAGGCAAATGTGTATTGAAAATCGAAAGAAAGTTAGTTTCAGAGTATTCTTAAAGTTGTTGGCAGACCTCCTTTTCAGTCTAAAGATTTTAAACATATATCATCCCTTGTATGTTACATACAAATTGATTGCCCCCACTTCAAAATATTAAAGTATAAGATATATGGTGAAAGTAAATTCATAATTTGATTGCCCCCATCTTGTCCAAAAGAGATGGTGAAAGGAAATTCATGAATTGATTGCGCCCATCTTGTCCAAAAGAGATGATGAAAGGAAATTTGTATATCGATTGCCCTCATCTCAACGAAATGCAAAAGTGTTAATTGAAGTAGTGAAAGGAAATTCAATGGGAGAAGTAGATAACTTCACCGAGGTACTGAATAGGCTCGTTGGCAGTGAAGCAATATTTATGATATCTATAAGGCTGTCATACATATCTATATATCATACTCTGCTATCTNTGTTAATTGAAGTAGTGAAAGGAAATTCAATGGGAGAAGTAGATAACTTCACCGAGGTACTGAATAGGCTCGTTGGCAGTGAAGCAATATTTATGATATCTATAAGGCTGTCATACATATCTATATATCATACTCTGCTATCTAGTTCTCTTTCTGGTGATATTTACATCCCAAGCTGACTAGGGATTCCCTAAATAAATATGTTACATTTGTTTAATCTTGAAGCAAAAATAGTTGGTTGAAGTTGATATTTTAGTTAAAATTATTTTGATTATCCTAAACAATTCTGAAATTAATTCTAAGAAAAATAATTTTTTAGTAGCCTAATTTAAGATCAATCATTAAGTATGTTTTGAATATTTTTGGACGTGGGTAATTTCATTTTTTTTATGTATGATTATAATTGTTTTTTCAAAAAGAAATAATGACTCCATTTACGAAATAAAGGCACTTGGTCTACTGTTCTTTCGCGCCTCACAGGGAGCCACAATCCCCAGATGGAGCCTATGTTAGAAGACGTATATTTTTGAGCTTTTGAACTTTAGATTTTGTCTCTTAGAAATAAAGTTTTACCCAAAAAAGAAAAAAACTTAGAGAGTTTCCTTTTACATTTAAAATAAATCCAATGGTCATTATTTATCATTAAAGCACTTACAATATCGATCGTCAATGAGTTACTCTAATTTGATCGAACGATCCTAATGATCTTTGAAGTTTAGAAGCTGCTTGAGTTTTAAAAAGAAAATATTTAACGATCACTTCGGAGATTTGTGCTTTGGGTATTTCAATGAGTCTACACAACAAAAACCCTGAAACTTCGAAGTCCCGAAGATATACACTCACGATAAATCCTAAAGGACTTACAGACATGTCATAGGACACATGTCTTTAAAATATTTTCTTGGACTGACACGTGGCACTTATTTTTGACATTTACGTTGGATGATTCACACATTTTCAAGTGACACGTGCCACCTCTCTTTTCTTGACATGTCATCCAGAATGATGTCATCTCTGTCACGTCACTCTGGGAGTTTTCCCTTCGGGATTTTTAAGAAAGATTGAGTTCACAAACCACCAAAGTATCAAAGCGTCGAAGTAATAAATATTACAAAAAGTAAAAAGCGTTTTAAAGAGTTAACAAAACGTTTAATAACAGAGGTTAATCATGATTAAGTATTAATTAATCACTCCTTAGTTTCAGACTTTGGGAGTTTTCCATCATGTCACATCCAAAGCTTCTGAACGTTGAACCGTAGAAGTACTAATGAAATTTATGATTGATTAAGGTTAATGATTTAAATAAAGATTGTGAATCACAAGGTAATAAATTTCATTAAGTTTCTAATAAATTTTTCGTCAGAAGATCTATATGAAGATCAATAGAATTTATGAATAAACCACTTCAAATTTCAAAGTTATTGTACCATTTGCTATTAGTAGTTTTTCATTTAGTGCAAAGCTTACAGACTTCTCTTGTTACAGGCAGGCTAGTTTTATTTTCTTAAGGATTATGGTGCCACAAAAAGCTGCAAAGAAGCTTGATGCATCGGGTGATGATTCCAATCCAAATGCAGATGTTCTATTAGACATAACTCCACGAGTTGCAAATGCCATTAAGTCCTGGAAGTAGGTTTTTGATATCTTAGAGCATGAGATTATTAACTTTCCAGACAACTCTGCTGAGGAAGACGATGAATCCTTTTCAACCAAGCTCAAATTGGTAGCACAATCATAACTGCATAAGATTGTTGCATGACTCATAATTATACCCTACAACGATATGATAAATTGGGATTTGGAACATGTCAACATCCAAACCAGAAGCGCCATCAACCACCAGAAGACCGTCGTCGACTCTTTTCAAACAGATAATCTACAATTAATGTATAAGCTTTCCCCTAAACCCAAATATACTTACAATGCAACATTTCTTCTATATTTTGAGAGAAAAGAATTCACTCAATACGATATAAAATGTCATGATATAATCAAGACCTGGTGGGGACATCCGAAAAAATTCAGAGTCGATGCTCATGGTATATATTCCATGGTGTCTTTAGATGATCATATGTTATATGTAGGGATGATGCTCTATCCTTTGTTTGGGAAAAAGAACCTTGTCCATTTCTCAGTTGAGTGGGTAGCCATAATGAATGAAGTAGTTGAAGGTTATACCTTCAATTGGGATAAAATGCTATCTGATAATTTGGCCAAGGAAATTGTTGAGTATCAATCATCAGAATCAAAAGGGAAATCTTCTCCTTTTTACATGTCAACATATATCATGGATTCCATTTGTTTCATGACCCCATTTCCCCTGATGAACTAGAGTTGGACTCTGACCAGCTCTGAGCCAATACATTTTTACCACTCCAAATTATGGGAGGAAAACACTAAAGATTTATTTTACGAAATCTGTCACAATGTAGTGGTACCTGTTCACATAGCTATCTATGGCCACCCGCCACCAAGAATTTCAAAAAATATTATGGGGAACTTAGGCACACTTGCAAACTGGTTTATTGAGGAGAATTTCTCCTACATTAGAGTATTTGTTTCTTCCTTTCCTCCTCATGCCCTTCTACAATTTTTACCTGACAGACTAGTATGCAGAGAAGTGTCATACCAAACAGTAGCAGTAGGCATCACCAAGGAATTGAAAGAAGCTCAGAAAAAGGTATGGCCAACATTCCCCATTCAAGTTGGTAAATTCATATTGTTAGATTTTGGTCATTCTAAAGTCGAGGCTACATCCCTGGAAAATGTCAAGCTAGTTGACATCGAATTCCATAAACATGATCCGCCTAAGATAGTGGAGAATTATTTAGCTCAATACAATATGAAGCGATACATCCATGAGGATTTTCCTTATGATAAGATATTCAGGAGAGTTAGATCTTATGAAGAAGTTCAAAGTAGATTCCAGACTCTGCATCCTGACCAACATGCTAGTTTCCTTATCTTTCAAAAGCATAGATGAAACAATTTACCAAATATATTGCAAGGAGAGTTAAAACCCATGCGTTCTTCACAGGAAGCGAAACCCACAGGATCTGAGCCAAGTTGCTCCAATGACCAAAAAGCTGAAGAAGTCCCAAAAAGTCTAGAAAATTTATTTCAGGAAATAAAAGCATCATTGTCAGGTCTGATTAATCCACAATAATTAGCTTAGTTTGAAGCTTTCATGAATCAAGGACAATTTGTTCCTCATTCAACTCCAACTACTCCTGCTGACACTCCAAATACAACAGGTCAAGAACATTCCACAACAATCATGTCTCCTATCACATCACTAACCACTTTACAGACCAGTTTTGGAAATCCTAATACAAAAAATCTCATTCATGTTGATGATCTTACTCCCATCTTGCCTGAATATTTGCCTCCCTCAAGTTACTTTTTTAGCAAGAAATGAAAAGTTGTTGTAAAAAGAGAATCTCTCCAAAAGGATGGAGTAGTCACTAAAGGGAAAATATTGATGTATGATGGGAAAGGCTAAGATGATCCTAAGTTTGAAAAAGAAGTTGCAGATTCACTAGGGGATTTTGGCACTACCAATCAATGGTCAGTGGAAAATTTAACCAAACAACTGCAACATAAATGTCTCTTGGTAGAACAATTGTAGAGTGAGATACATAGTACAGAACAAACTATTAGAAACAGGATGAATCAAGACATTGAACAAATCAGGGCTAGTCATTAGTATCAAATGAAGCAGTTACATGATAATCTTGAGTTGATCTACCAGAGTTCACAGAACAACAAAGGTTTGATCACTCAGCATGACAATTTGATTGAATAGTTGCAGGCCAGATTGGCCCAAATAGATATCACTGCCTTCAAAACACAAGCATCAGAAATCAATGAGGAGCTAGAAGTTGTTCAACAGGATCTATATCAAAAGGTAAATGCCATTAAAAAATACTATCAAGAAATAAATATTTCTCTGAAAAGTATTTATGTTAAGGAAAAAGAGGCTTGTGCAGCTAGGTCTAATTTTCAGGAATTTATCATATGGAGGCAGAAAGTTATTATCCTTGGTCTTGCCCCTTTATCACATTTTGAACAAGTAAAGGGAGAAATGGCCCTGAAAGACTGGGAAACAAATATGGATAAAAGCAAGAAACTTGCTAGAGAAGCAAAGGAGACTTGTCTAGAGGCATTATCTTCAGTAAATAAAAAACTCATTGGATTTGAAGGAAATAATATCTCAGAGTCGTTGGGATAGATCGAAATAGAAATGAACCAACAAAGCTCCAGAAAGAACAAGGAAAATATTCAGTCGATCTTCCAACAAATGAACCACATCGATTTACTCAAAATTAATGAATTGTTGGTAAATCCAAGTTTATCGTATCAGATCACAGTCCAAGAAGTGAGAAGGATCCGAGAGAAGCTGACACAAATACAAACGAAGATGTTCACTTTTGAATTAAACAAGAAGCTTGAGCCTTCGAGATTTGTGGTAGCTTTGATGGACATGTGCACCCAATTAAATGAACAAATAAAAGCAAGTACATAACGTCCACTTTCTCCGCTAGTACTCTCCTTCTCCTGCCTCACCACCTACACTCTCGCATCCACTCATCCGACCTCCTTATTGGACACTTGTCACCCTGTCATCCTATTTGTGAACAATTAATCGTCCCCATAACCGTTATCCATCCCATAATGAGCCAACACTGAGCTACCTGTCCAATTACCACCCCCATATCTTCAACTGCAATTATTTATCCTAGTAAACGTATTCGAAGGGACAAATGGAAACAAAATCAGATGGCAAAGAAAGTAAGCCAATGGTTGTGGTGGCCTTAATGGACATGTGTACCCAGTTCAAAGAACAAAATAAAACGAGTGCATCTGCGAGAAAATGAAGGGACAAATGAAGCACCATCACATCAAATCAAAAAGCAACAATAGTTGCATGCTATGATTTGATTCACACTATATTCTATTTTTAGGTAGATATTGTGGGAAATCCAACGGTTTTCAGTTGAGGCAATTTTTGTATAAATAGATAGATTTTAGATCTATTTGAGTCTGCTTCTTTCCGAATGTAAAAGAGAAAACGTTTTTGAATATTAATACAAGTGCATACAGAGATTCTAAGTTTCGTTCAATTTGAGTTATGTGTTTCTTCTGTGTTTCCATCCCTTTGAATTTCTTTACGTAGTTCTTGAAGAGTGAATGATTACAATTTAGTATTGCATCTACTGTGATCATAATATATCATGATTTCATTTAGTAAAGAAATTTCCTCTGTTATTACTGTGAGTAAAACAACACCTGTGACCTGCATGAATTATTGCATTTTTATCTCCTCTCAAGGGTGCATCTTCTACTTTTCTTTTACTGCAAACGAGGTGAGACTTATCTGTAATTGATACTTGATTTTGTTTTAACAGTTTTGTAAACCATTTCTACTTCATTTGACATTATAATTGTGACTCAAATAATGAGATACAACCTCTGTATTGTCTTATCATTAATTTCATTTAAAGATTATATCTCAGAAAAATGAAGGTAGAAAAAAAGCACTCATAAAAACACTTCATTTAAAATCTTTGATGCCTGACATTATTCTTTGAGCCTTAGAATCAATCTCAGGAACAACACAGGGGATAGCCAAAGAACCCAACCTAGAGAAGACTGAAGCTATCCCGAGGATTGTAAGGAATATCCCTAAGTTGGCAATGGAGGAGAAAAATCTCAACCTTTGCAAACCCATATCAAAGGAAGAAGTCAACCAAATGATCCAGGAGATGCCAAATGGAAAGGCCCCATGCCCAGATGGTTTCACAATGGAATTTTTAAAATCTTGTTGGGATGTGGTTAAGTATGATATTTATGGTATAGTGGAGGACTCTAGATGCTCAACCTCAATCCTAAAATCCTTGAACGCCACAATGATCACTCTTATCCCAAAAGAAAATGAAGCCAAAACTCATGATCGCTATCGACTGATAGCCTTGTGCAATGTGGTGTATAAGATAATTTTGAAATTAATAGCTAATAGATTGAAACCCATACTCCCCACTTTGATCTAAAATGAACATGCGGGTTTCTTGAAGGGGAGGCAGATACTAGTGATCTGAATTTTAGGGGGTATATGGTCTAAATTCGGATGCAAAAGTCATAAAATTGTAAAGCTGTCAGGTTGCCCATATGGGTCAAAGAGTGTCCCACCTCTCCATTATTTTATTGGGTTTTATTTTCCACTACTTAGTTAGCTAGGTAGTTAGATATATTATTACAATAATAGAGACTCATTTAATGAGCTCTTCCCATTATTGTATCGGGTTTTATTTTCTACTACTTAGTTAGTTGGGTAGTTAGATATATTATACTATTAATAGAGATTCATTTAATGAGATATTTTTGACTTTGTTCAATGGACCATTTTGTAATGCTATATAAATTCCTAGCAAGCCTTCTCATAATATCAAGTTACTCATTTTGGCTTCTCTCATATTTTCTATTGTTCATTGTGAGATTCATTGGCTCTAAGTGATTTACTAGTAGTTAGTTTTAGAGGTGAGGCTCTTCTTTGAGCCTCACCTCCCAAGTAATTCATTTATATATTTTTTTGTCCATGTTTCTTTTTATGCAAGATTGACATTTCTAACCTCCTCCTCTCTCGATATTCAATCCATCCAGATCCTGAGATGGCTATGAGGAAAAACTGTGGTGGAGATGGGTAAAATATAGCTTGGTGCCATAGGTTAAACTGTGGAAATAAAAATACACCCCAGGTGTTAACCCTCGGAAGATGATTAGGTTCATGGGCATAGGGTAAGATTCAACCATTTGAAATCTTGCCTGGAGAAATAAAAATTGCATACAAGGTCACAGTTTTTGGGAAATTAGGAATGGGAGAACAACGAGATTCTGGGAGGATGCGTGGAAATAGGAACCCAGACTTGAAAACTAGGACAAAGAGGTTATCAAACAAGAGATGATTGGTAAAGGGAAAATTAAAGTCTATCAGTACTGGAAACAGAGGGAGGAGAACGCTAGATGGAGAATTTGGGACAACATAAATCCACAAAACAGAGCTAAGGGAGGCTCGATGGTAAATGAGATTGAGGAGGAATTGGGTAAGAGGAAAATTTGGGTCTCGGAAGAGGAGGATCAATTAATATGGGGAAGGAAAAATGGAGGGGAATTCAATCTAAAAGAATCCTGAAACTATATATCAGGACAGGACCGAGAAAATCCAGAACCCCACTGGGAGAGGCTCTGGAATTTCCCTCAATGGACCAAGATTAAAGTGTTTAAATGGTTAATATTACATAGGAAGATACTGACCTGCGATAACCTAACTAAAAGAGGATTCATTGGACCCTCAACATGTCATTTGTGTGAGATCTAGGAAGAATCGATTGATCACATCCTAGATGAGTGCAACTATATAGCCGAGATCTGGGATTGAGTGGTTGTAATTTACCATCAATCAAATAGGGTAAGGGGGATATCAGAGCCACAATTAAAAATTTGAAGGAGAGGTATAATGATAATGAGGTGGTTAACCTGTGTTGGGGACTAACGCCGGGGATGGTAATATGGGCGATTTGGAAAGAACGAAACAGGATATTTTTTAGAAATGAAAGCCAACCGACCTCTAGGATAAATGATATTATTATAGCCCAAATAAGAGAGACAGTGTAGAGCTTTAACATTAACAATTCCAAAAACCAAAACTTAGGCCAAGATCTAAGAATTTTGGAATTGTTTCATTTGAAAGATTGGAGCCTTAACATAGCTATGGCCTGGGCTCCATAGATTCAGATAAGAGTCAATACCTGGTCTCCTCCTCTGACATGCTTCATAAAGTTGAATTTTGACGGGGCATCGAAAGGAAATCCTGGATTGGTACGAGCTGGCGGGGTAATAAGAGATAGTGGAGGGATCATCTTACACCTGTATGCTGGGAGCATAGTCAACTCTACAAATAATGCGATGGAGTTTGGAGCTCTGGAACTAGGCCTGAAAATTCTACATAGAGAGGGCATGGCGAATGTCATTGTGGAGGGAGATTCGACACTGGTCATCAACACAACGAAGAAACTTCAATATGGAACCAAGGTCAGAAAGGTGTTAAGGAATTCACATCTAGCGTACTCCCTTCAAAGAATCAAAAAACACCTGCAAACCTTGAACATGATAGAGTTTAGATGGATTCACAGGTCGGATAATGCGCTGGCTGACATGCTAGCCAATGAAGGAGTGAACAGTGAGGGATATGTGCTGAATGAGGTTTGGTCCATAATCCCAAGGGATCAATTCAGATTGGACTACATCCACTTGGCGGAATGAGATCACAGTGGAAGCTTCAAGAACGATGGTCACATCGGGGATGATGCGGGGTTGTTAAACCCGACGTGGGACCCATGAGGCATATGATGGTCACAACACCTAGCCCCCAACTATCATGTGGGAACAAGATAGGAAGCAAGTGGTTAGACAGATGCAAGTACAGACCAACATAAATGTTAGAGAAGATAGTGCGGAAGAGAGTTCAAGTAGCAGGCCGAAAATTCATGACGAGAGAAGGGGTTTGGAGATGGTGATAATCAAGGGAGGATCACCGGCCCCTAGGACAAGTATGAGACCTATAGCATCTAGATACATAGATAACATGGATAGAAGTAAGGACCGAGGAAGAGATCTTAGCATAATGGCCCAATTTTCCTTACCCGCCAATAAAGAGGGTCGATCTTACCACCTTAGGCTAGAATTAGTAGGAGGTACAGGTACTCGGAAGAGAGATCGTTATAAGAAGAAGAGTTGCAAACAAGGATACAACTAGAAAGGTTTAGCTAGTGGTGAAAGGTATAGTCTCAAGCTCTGGTCAGTTAAGGGGAGATGCAGAGTGAGGAATCAAGATAAAGGACTTAGTAGAGATTCGGGTAGGCATAGGGGCATGAAACGCATGAAACATACCCATAGAAAGAGAAGTACCTAGGGGAAGGAGATCTTGAAAATCTTGAGGTGTTTGATGATAATCGAATAGGCTATGAGAGATGCAACGAACACATTCCATACGATGGTCTCACAGAAAGGGAAGGAAGCAGTGAATAAGTATGAGGAAGAGATCAAGGAGGAGTAGAGTGGAAAGGAGTGGGAAGAGATTTCTAAGGAGGTAGACTAGATAAAATATTTGGGGGCTACCTGTCCCAGGGAGACCCTATATTATAGAACAATGGAGACAACGTGGGTCACCAAAATGCTGATAAGTAAGGTAAAGTCTGATCGGGAGGAGGCACACAAGGATGACCACCAGGAGATTAAACCCATGTTGGAAGAAATTCACTGTCGAATCAACGGGTTAGAAACCATCATCAAGTTGTTAGTGGAGGTATAGAAGAACCAACAAAGTAAGCATGAACGAATTGCTACATAGTTCCATATGTTCCTGAGATATGTCCACCATCTAGAAATAACACCTACAGATGGCCAAGGAGGACTGGCTCAGATCTGAAGGACCAGAACAGTCTCCCCAAAGGAGGACAACAACAACCACGCGAGTGGGATGACATACCACTTCCAGGTGCTCTAGCACTTTTTAGTTTTCTGTCTATGTTTTCTTTTGTCTATACTGGCAATTATGCCCAGGATGTAGTAGGGTGTGTTGTAGGTAGTTGCAATCTTTGGTAGTCTCATCCAAAGCCAGGAAAATATGCTCAGGACTTAGTTGATCGGTTAGTTAGATTTTTCTCCTTTTTTTGGATGTCTCTCATACTTTAAAATGGAGGACTAGTTTGGTTCGTAGTTTTGGCAGACCAATAACCTCTAGGCATTTGATCAAAAACAAGTAGTAAGAGTCAATTGGTTTGGTTTCCTTTTGATAGGCCAGAACCACCATTTTGTATCATATTTACTATAGTAATATAGTGTTCTACTTTGATTTACAAAAAAAAGTTAAAGGAAGTTTTTACCATAAAACAAAAGTCATATATATATATATGAGAATGAAATGTTTATTTAAAAGGTTTTGCAATGTTGTTGTTAGAGAATCCCATGTGTAATGTAAATTTTGAAAATAATATTAACATGTCTAACCAAATTTTTTGAAAATAATATTAATATATCTAACCAAAAAGTTTTAGACTTTCATATTCACAAGGATTATGATTAAAAGTCATCTATTTAGCATCAATATTTTATGCTAAATATTTTTTAGGATTAATTAATAATGATATTTAATTGTAATTTTTGTTAATGGATAGTTAAAGATGGTAAGTTAATTGGGTTTAGTTTAGGTGATTGGGAGGATTGATTATTATTCTCCCTGCTCAAGTTTAATTTTCACAGGTGACATGTTGAGTTTATAATGAGTATATTGTTGTAATGACATACTTGGGATGCCAAAACTTTAGATATTTTTACACAAAGAAAAATTCTACAATCCTTTAAATATAATTAGTGATAAACATCATGCGAAGATATAACTACAATATTTTTTGATATATTTTATGTCTACTATTTTTTCTCTTAACAAATATTATAGTTATTTTCTATAAAATATATTAAAAAGTGATATACTTATGACAAGCTATAAATATATGTTAAAAAATATAACTTTAAAGATTTTGTTTTGAATCAATACACCATTTTTATTTAAATATGATATAATATTTTTTTAATGTTTTCTAAATTAGAATTTTAGAATTTGTTATTTTTAAACCTTTTGAATAATAGATTAATCACCTAATGATGCTTTCATTCATGTTATAATGGGAAAAATATAAAAGTGTTGAACAAAATTTGGATAATTATGGATAGTGGTGTTCACCATATTGTTTAATTATAGATAATTATTGTTGCTCATGTTCACTCTGACATGAAAATGTTCATTAATTGGATGTCATATATATATATATATATATGAAAGTGGTGTTTACCATATTGTTTAATTATGGATAATTATTGTTGCTCATGTTCATTTTGACATGAAAATGTTTATTAATTGGATGTCATATATATATATATAATGAAAGTGGTGTTTATCATATTGTTTAATTATGGATAATTATGGGTTTAGGGGTTTGAAAGAAGCTTACTAATTTTGAACCTGAAAGTGAACGAAAGATTGAAATTCTCCTCACAAACAGGGTTCGATCCACCTTTTACGCCTCCTTCCTCGGCTTTACACAGGCTTTACGTGAGCAAAAAGACTTTGTTGGAAAAACAGACCTCAGACTGGTTGGCCTTCAGGCTTCGGTATTAACAAAATAGATCATACTTCTCACAGAGCTCAGAGAGTTTTCACAGGAGAAATACTCTATGCCCACACTTGAGTTGTGTTTTTACAATGAAGTATTACATATATTTATAATATGAGCAAGTCACATGGACTTCAAATTCGGAATTCAAACTAAATCTAAACTCTAACTACGGAAAAGATATATGAGGGTCCTGTCGGGGATAATATCCGACGATGTCTACTCATAAATATTTATGTACATATAAAATCTAGCTACAGAAAAGATATATGAGGGTCTTGTAAGGAATAATATTCGACGGTGTCTACTCACAAATCCTTATGTACATTAATCAAAATCTTCATCCGACGAAGTCATCATGTCGATTCGATGGTTTTCTTTATCATAAAAATACCTTTCAAAATCCCAATCATTTTCTCCTCCAAGTATTGGGTCTGGTTGAGAGTCTTGGGTCCACGTTTTCTTAGAAGATTCCCCCTTTTCAAAAGTTCTTTCAATCGTCTTATCAGGGGGTCTTGGTACGTCTGACATTTTCTTCAGTTCTTTTTCTCGATGAACCATTTCTTCTACATGGGAAAGTGGATCTACCATAAGATTTTGTATCATACTCCTACATGTACCCTTGATAATGGGTAAACTTTGTACTTGGAACTCTACCCACTTAGGTCTGTATAACAAGTGGTGTCATTAATAGCATTTTTTATCCAATTTACACATGGAATAACCATCTTGTCATATTTTAACCAATTTATATCAAATACCACTTTGGAGCATGATCCCGATGCCAAAAGCAGATTTATAAATAACACTATGTCTTCTTCCCATTCACATGATTTAATCATCAAAGTGATTAAGGATTCTTGGTTGATAAATAACGTGCATGTAGGACTAATGTTGGTCGTAAACATGCTGCATAATTCTGCAATCATAGCTTGTTATCCTTAAATTCTTTATGTGGAAATGCTTTGAGCCATGTCATATATTTTTCAATAAGTTCTTCATTTCCAACCAATCGATGAGCTTTTGAAATATTGATAGCCACTGGTAATAGATTTTCCCAAACTTGATCAAATGGATTTGGATATATGGGATTAGCACCAATATAACAACACTCACAAGGGAGTTCATTCCTTATAAAATGTAAACTTTTTAGGTAAGTGTCGAACCTAGCTGGATGCAGTCTTTTTTGGCAGAGACCATCTCTTATTTGCCAATATGCAAATGAAGATTCTAGTAGAAACATAGGAAACAAAGAATCATGACTATAAGTTTTTGCCTCTTACAAATAAGATGTTTGGATTTCTTCTTCTATCTCTGTCATATTTAGGCCTTTAAAAAAATTTCTGACTTTGCTATCCATGATAACTTCTTCTAGTTCAAAAAACTTTGAAGTTAAATATATGCCAACTGCAAAGTCTATACATTTAATAATTCTATAATACCAGAGAGTTAACAAAGTTTTTATCATCTCTGATGTCCAAACTACTTCAATTGGCCAGTCATTGTTATACATCAACATTAATCACTTTGATAAGTGTCGCAAGTGTCACATGTTCCTCACAAGTGTCGCATGTTGCTCACAAGTGTCGCAAGTGTCAAGCAAAGCATATTTCCATGGTGACGACACTAAGGAGACACTTAAAATGACTCAAACACTTGATTTGAAGGAAGAGGGATGGTTAACTGGAGTCAAGTATCTCTTGCCACCTAAAAGAAGCTTTCAATCTAAGGTTTTAGAAGAGAGCGCTCCCCTATATCACCCTTAGGAGCGTTGGCGCTCCCCTATAAGGTGCTAGGGAGTGTTATAACACCAAACAACCCTTCTGAAGGAGAGATATAGATTTTTAGAGTGCTGGTGCCCCCCTAAAGCCTACTAGGGAGCGCTATAGCGCTCTGATAGCCTTTTTGAGGGAGCGTTGCCTATTCTGGGCAGCAGTTGATCTGTTGAGGAGAATAAGGGGAAGATATTTCAATCTTGGAAGGAAGTTGCATTCAAATTCCTGGTTCAACCATGATCTTAGGAGAAGATCCCTGGCTTAAGGAGGGAAATCCTCAACTTACCCTAAAGATACCTCAAGAGGTTAAGCCTCTCTAAACCTATATAAACGGACTCTATCATGGTGGAAAGGGGGGAAGAATTGGAAGCATGAAACCTATGATCTTATAGGAAACATATAGTGAACTGGAGGAAAGTAATCAATGAAGTTGTTGTCATCCAAATCGTGGATCCTTTGAGCAAGGGTTAGACAAAGGGGACTTAACGAAGCTGTCACATTCACATCTACGGTTGTAAGTTACTTCTGTCATTGTTCTCATCAATATGACACGCTTGGCTTGTTTCTTTCTAGTTTTTGTTTAATCTCACATGAACTTGTCTCTGATAGACAGATCTATTTCAAGCTAATATCAATAGAGTAGGAAGTGGTTGTACTATTGTTTGTCTGCAGGGCTCATCGAGGAGCGAAATATTGGAGCTCAACTCGAAGCGTGCAGGGAAAAACGTCGATAAAAGGTACTTCTTTTCTCTTTCCTCCTCATGCATTAGTTTGTATAGATCTGAAAGGAAGTCAGTGTCCACGTTAAGCGTCTTCTGTCTTAAGAGTTAAGAGTCTAGCTCTCAAGAGGAGATCTACTTGTCTGCAGGGAGATTTTCCTTCAACAGTCATTATCCAAGTTTACAAGGAAAATCTTTACCTTCATATCGTCTTGAGCATATAGTCTGCATAATTCATTGGGAATATTAAGACTAGTCCCAATATTTCTAGTTTTGTAGGCTCAACATTTCGTTATCCATTTATTTATTTGGAGCCTCATCCCAATGAACTTCTTTATTTCCGTTGCTGCATTCGGCTATTCTCTATTTAATATATGCATTCCGATAGCCAGAGTTTGTAAATTGTCACGTTCCTATAACTCAAATAAAGCAATGTTAAGATTTAACAATTTAACCCTAAATGCTTTATTCGTTTCTTTCATTTCTCTGGTCATAGCATATGCTAACCAATTGGTGTTTCCTGGAATCCATTCAACATCAAATTCATATTGTTGAAACCAAATTTGCCAAGATAACAATCATCCTCTGGCTAATTTCCTATCAATCTTTGCATTTAGAAAATGCTTAAAATTCATGCTGTCTGTTCGAATCTGGAATTTGACAGGAGCTAGATAAAGTTCCATTTTTTGGATTCCATTGAAGATTGCCAATGTTTCTTTTTCTGCTGCAAAATAATCTTTTTGGGCAGGAGTAAATTCACCAAACTTGTAGGCACAAATATGCTCTTCACCATCTATTTTTTCAAAAAGAATAGCCGCCCAAAATTCATCACTTGCATCAGTTTGTAAAATAAGATTACCATTTCCCGGAGGTTTTAACTGAGGTAGTGACTGACATTCTTCTTTTAATTACTGGACTTCCATTGCAGCAGTGGGAGACCATCCACCTGATAAATGTTGTCTAATTGCAATAGTTTTTTCGGCTAGGCGAGGAATGTATTTATGTACATAGTTTAAAATTCCCAGAAATTTTTGAATTTGATTTTTGTTTTCTAGTTGATCTGGAAAATCCACAATCTTTTTTACAATATGTGGTTGCATCTGAATTTTTCCATCTATAATACAGATGCCTAGGAATTCCATGGTTGTTATAAACAACTCAAGTTTCTTGTGAGACAGAACTATTCCATGCTTTTCACATTCAAAAGTAAAAATGGCTAAATGTTGTACTTTATCTTCTTCATTCTGACTATGGACTAAAATATCGTCAATATATACAATTACAAAATCATATCTGCTGAATATACTGTCCATCCTTCTTTGGAAATACGAAAGATCATTTTTTAAACCAAAAGGAACTACTTTCCATTGAAATAATCCAGCAGGACAAGTAAATGTCGTTTTATGCTTGTCTTTTGGCCTGATTTGTACCTGATAGTAACCACTCTTCATATCGAATTTAGAGAACAATTTACTATTCTGCAATTTCTACATCAGAACTTCTTGCCTAGGTAGAGGATAATGAAAGTATTTTGTAATTGCATTTAGCGGTTTATAGTTAACCACTAATCTAGCTTTTCCTCTTACCACTTCAGGATAATTTCTTACAATAAATGCAGAACAACAATAGTGAGAGTTAGAGGGTTCTATTAACTTCATGGCCATTAACTCTTCAATTTGATTTTTAATTTCTTGTTCATCAGGGGGAGTGTAGGGAATTAACTTACCAGTCACTCCATTATCATGTAGAGTCTCTATCTCCATGCTCAGGCTTGCAACATCCCAAAAGGCTTGAGGATCACTTGAACAAAATTTCAGTAATTTCTCAAGGATTGGTCTATGTTCAGGTTTTATATCTTCAATTCTTGTTGCTTTGTTTTTGTGCTTGATGTTCCTCTTTTCTAAATAAAATTCAATCACTTTCTTCCAATCTCTTGAATCATTCTCGAGCCTTCTTTTCCCTGCAATTTTCTTGGCACTTGCTTTCTTATTTGCAACATCAGTAGTAGCCAAATATAACCTCTCAACAGATATGGATTTCTTTTTAATATTAAAAATAATTTTATCTGTAGCAATAGTGAATGGCATAACATATTATATAAAAGGCATACCCAAAGACAAACTGCCAGAAGGAGCATAATGTTGAATCACATTAATATTTAACTGCTGACCTCCAACTCTTATATTTACATTGTCCAAATAATGAGAAATCATGATATTTCCATTCAGTGTTTCAGAGTGAAAAATATTCTTCAAAAGCTTCCACTGATTTTTGAACAGACTTGGTCTAGGAATATTATTTGATCCTCCACTATCAATAAATGCATGCAGAGAAACCCACTCTTTTCCTATCTGCACTTCGACAAGAATATATACAAGGTTGTTAACCTTTACCATTTTCTTCAAAAAATTATTTTCAGCTTCTTCATCATATTGTGGAATATCAAGAGTTTTTATGTTTAATCCATTCATTTTCTTTGGAAATGGACATAATGCACTAACCTTTTTGAAAAACTCTTCATTAATAGGCTCTTTCCCTTTCTTTTTCTGAGGTAGGGACTGGAATACAGGTTCTTCTTCTGAATCTGATTCCACTTCTTCTTCTGTCTCTTCTTCCTCTTCAACTGCTTCTGTAGTTGAAATACTTTGACAGTCTGAACAAGAAGTTGTTAGTGAAACATCTGAATAATCAAAATAGTTCATTTTTTGACAATAATCAGCTTCCTTTTCTGAAATTCGGCTTCATCTTCAGATATAATACAAACTTCATCAATTTCATCTTGAGAGCTTACCATAGACCAGTCATCAACAAATTCTTCCATTTCACAACTTTTTTTAAGTTTTGATGAAGATCGTTTAGGACATTTAGCAGCAAAATGTCCTTGTTCTTTGCAGATAAAACAACAACTATTTTTCTTTGGAGTTGTAGATCTCCAGAGAATCCTTTCTCTCATGTTGCTTCTTGTAGATCTCATATGTTTGCATGTAATTTGTCAAACAATTTAGTGCTAAAAATATGTATCTAATCACACAACTATTCTAATCTACATATTCCACCATCGAATATAATAAATATTTGAATTTTGTAGGGTTGGATTCACCTTATGCTCTAAATAATCAATTTACATAAGACAAACTGTGTATCATTTATGCCTCTTGACCTATCCTTAATTGTTGGAGAAATCTTAGGAAATTGGATAACACAAACAAAGTATGATTTCGATAAATGTAAGTGCAATAATCATGGCCTAGTAGAAAAGTGAACTATAAATACTTAGTTTGATATAGAAACAAATTGAAAAATTGAAATCGACAATTAGTAAAGGTTAAATCTATTGTTATCAAAGTGTCCTAAAAATATTCTGCTAATACATAGTTTAGTATAAAACAAAATAATTTGCAAAATCTATAGTTAGAAAAGGTTAAATACACTATTACCAAGGTGTTATAAATATGATCTACCAATACATAGTTTAATATGGAAACAAAATAAAAAAGTGAAGTCTACAATTAACAAAGGTTGGTAACTAATATATTTTGAGGTGAAAATAATATATGTGAAAGATGATCTCTTCAATTGGAAAATGGTGGAAAAAATACTTAAGAAAGGCCTAATTTTGATCAAACAAATTCATACTAGTATTTTCATACAACAACAAAGTAAGTATACAAATTTATCATGCTTTAGTGTATAGCTCGTTATCACACAATCTTGCACCCTAGTACAAATCCTTCACAAGGTACAAATATGAGTGTAACATTAGAAGTGTTGCCACTGTCGCCTAAACAACAACTTCCCTCATTTTAGTGAAGGACAAATCCAACACCAGGGAGGCTTCCCTAGTAGACTCTAGGGTTCCTAAGAAAAGATGGGATCAAGTCTAAGATCACCTATATAGCTACCTAATTTACCACCATTGAGATTTAATAAACAAATATGGATTAGGTGGTTACTTAGGGTAAATTTCATATTTGAGTTTAATGTGATTTTAGGGTTGTTTAGAGGGTTTATCAAGTTACTATCCAATGAAAAATTATCCCCAAACAATGCAAATTTGAAAAATTACTAACAATTGTTGTAAAACTTGTAATAAAGATGAAAAAATACATCAATAAACAAGTTACAAAAATAGTATATTTTAGCCCTTTGAATAAGTTATAAACAAGTAGAAACTAAGGCTAAAATAATGAATAGATTTAGGGCTTATACAACTAGTAAAATCTAAAAATTCTAAGGCATATAACAACCAAGAAAAACAAGACTCAAACCCAATTTTTTTAGCAATAAAATTCAACAAGTCTATTTATGGTTGTAAAATGATTTTTAGGTCAAGAACATGCACAAAAATCAAGACGTCTACGGCTAATTACGAATGAACATGTATATAAGTTGTTATAAAACCCTATATTTACCCTAAAATAGAAACAAAAAGTGAAATTTTGAATTTTGGATTGATTAGATGGGAAAGGACCAATGCCTATTAATTATGTTGGGCATATGGAGTCAATTAAGGACTATTTTGATAAAGTGTAAGTGAAACTAGGGTGATAGTTGGGGTTGTCCACTACAAACCCTGGAAAATCCACCTAGTGCTTTACAAGACTCAAGATAGTTCAAGGGGAAATACTCCACTAGTAATATTCTAAGAACTTCAAAGAAGGGACTTGTTCAAGAAAGTAGAAAGAGAGTGCACCACCACCACTAAAGAAGCACAACTACACTTACATTCATTCATAAACAAAATACATAAATATTTAGAGAGACCACTTACTCAAGAAATCGATTCTTCCACAAAACCCTAGCCAAGAACATCTATGAAATTTTGTAAAGCATCCACAAGACATCATCCTCAAGAAGATTCTCTAGTTATCCATGCATAGCAAAAATATAGAAGTTATAGTAGACATGTAGTTTTCTCCACAAGTTCTAGAAATGATTTACAAATGAGAGGTGCTTCTCTGTTTATATGAAGAGATATATCAACTCTCTCAATATAATAATAATATTCTCCTAGATTTTAGCCTAAGAAAATATAAAACACCTATATATTTACAAACCCTAGAGATATAGTAAAAAATACATAAACTATGAGGTGGTTATGCCACCTACACAATAATATCCATGATACATGAGTGAATGAGTCAAAAGACCCCAAAGATTCTCCCCAAATCAAGTAAACTCTCCTTAAGTGTGTAACATATCGCTCTACTGAGCCCACTTTTATTGACATATTCTTTGAGGACACTTGCATGCAAGTGATCCGGTTATGGTATATTATGGATTTGGTTTCGATTATGGGTTATATATGATGATAATGATGTGTTGTGACTTATTGTTATTTTGATGTATATATATTGGCATATGCTATTGACGAGTTTTCCTGAGTGTGCAATACACATGACAGGTTATGGATGTTGATGGCATCAATGAACTTCCTTAGACTCTGGATTGAGTTAGGGAGTGGATTATATTTCTTTGAGTATTTAATTTTACACATGTGTGACATATGATTGATGAAAATATGATTTATGTATATGGATTATTGCCATTGTTTTTGTCAGTGGATGCAGACTTGATGATGCTTGCTAATCTGAATCACATAAGGAGTAAAGGGGCCATGCACATAAACCAAAAATTTGAGGGAGAGGTGTGGCAGTGTCCCTGTCACAGCCTACTAGCACTCCCACCGTGACCTGAACTGTAGGTTAATGATTACCTAGTTTGAGAGGTCCACGATGTCGCGAGGGAAAACTAAGACACGCTCTCACAAAGATTTCTAAGGGGCACGCAATAAGGCAAAATCCTTATTCCTTAAAAACCCTTAGTCTCTCACAAGGTCGACTGAATGGAGCGTTGAGTCCAAGGGTCGAACAAACTTCCCAAACTAGTGTAAGGCGAATGTCACCCCTGGAGCACGGAGGTGCATCTTGAAGAACACACCACATAAATCTAGTGTTGATATTATGGTAGCTGCGGGAGGTATTTACCTCCACGTGTAAACCTGACGAGAATAGAATACTTCGGGAACCAAGAAGAAACCCTAATGAGTTGGCTAATAACACTAGAAGACTTGTTGGCTCAAGAAGATAATTTGTATTAGGTTATTAGCCTCCAAGAGAAGAAGTCGTCCAGAAGAAATAATAATATACTGAACAGACAGATACCCAGAATGAGAAGTCGGTCTAGGAAGTTAGCCAGAATTACTATAAATACAGGAGGCCAGTCTTCATTATGGCAGGCAGTCTCAAAATTGCAGAGCAACATTTGTGCGCACTGTAGTGCCCAGTTTCGTGCGTAGGTTTGGAGGAGAGCTGCCGGTGCAGCTACTGCAGCTAGCAGTTACGTTTTGGCTTGCACTATCTCTTGGCTAGGGTTTGGACTATCTGATCAGCTCTTGTTGGTGTGTTATCCTTGGGGAAATGTGCGCTACCCTTTGTTTGGCTATCTAGCCTAGGGTTTGCTTCCAGAGTGATTCTCTGTCAAGGTTAAGGTGCTCGGAGGGTGGCTTCGACCTATGGTTGGGTGACAATAGAGATATGGTCAATGGTAAAACGAGCATATCCATTATATTCTAACATCTAGGTGGCCTAGAAAACATTGAAATGATTAGACTTTGTTAGAATAAAATAATTAATTAAAGAGTAAATTATTAATTATAAAGACTAACAAAAGTCTAAGCCTAAGTCTAAGACTAAATCTAAGTTTAAATTTAAATAAAGAACTAAATGAATTATGACATAAGACAAAATATTTTAGAATATAATTAAACTCTAGGAAAAAGGGGAATAAAAATTAAAAGGTTGGATAAAATGCTCACGAGTGCATGAAATTAATAAAAATGATTTTTAAAATAGAAAGAAATAATAACTTAAGAGAATAAGTATATAAATAGAATAGTATCTTAAGTCAAACTAGCACCAAGTCTAACTAAAAGAAGACTCATAATACAACTCTAACTAAGATCTAATTAGGAGACACTCGTTAAACGAAAATTTGAAGAACAAAAAGACAACTAAGAGAAAAAATAAGAACACATTGAAGAATGTGAGGAAAATTACCTTTTAAAGTAAAATTTGTTATAAAAGCCTCGCTCAAATTGATACCCATTAAATTTTTGCAACATAGACCTTGCCTTTCCATTTACGTTCAATATTCCAATATTTTCTTCCAAAACGCAGTCCTTTAAAATCTCAACTTCTTGTGGTTACCATATGTAGCTATATAATTTTTTTTCTTCGTTTCAAGATGGTTCTGTAGGTATATTCTCATTTAAGTTTGTTGTTGGATACCAACATCGATGTTGAATATCCTTTTTCCATAGTTGTAGATCCAGTATTTATCGGTCGAATTAACACTGGTAGTAAAGCAAAAAGTTATCTCCTTAGATTTTATTAACTGTAAATTTTTTTGTAGTTCACAATAGTTGATTTTTATTTCAATAATAAACCTATTTAATCATTTTGGTATTGTTAGGGGGAGCGATCATACCGAGACAAATTGATTAGGTCGTTACTTTCCTCAACGATCATTTATGGTAAAATATTTTCCTATAAATACAAACGATTATTCCTTGGTTTTGATGGTCAAATTTTGTAGCTCGCCAAGATTCTATTTTAAAAGTTAATAATAGTCAAGATTAATTGTTAAAGAATTGATATAAGGTAGCGATGGATTAAGGAAAAGATATTTTAGTTTTTTAATTATTATAACAAATAATCTAAGAAACCATAATAACTAAGTGTAAATTATTTCGAGTATAGTAAATTAACATGAGAAATATTAAGGAATTCATGTTGTATCAAATTGATAGGGAATAGAGTATATATCTTAGATATATATTTTCTTACTTTTAATTAGGGGATAAATTCCTTAGTGTGATACTAGGAAGTTTTCTAGGTTTAATGATCTTGGAAAGTGTATAAGATTTAATCGATGATTGCATAGTAAAGATTTAGTATATAATATGAATTTTATAAGTATGGTATGAAAGTATGATTTTGTTGTATCCATAAGAAACCTTGACCATGATGATCATATTGATTGTGAAATTAATCACATTAAACTAAAAGAGATAATTGTAGTTATAGAATAATAAAATTAGACAGACTCTAGCAAAGTGGCAAAATTGAAATGGTAATTACTCTGTTTTCATAACAAGGATAAATGATTGTTACTAATTTTGGCGAAATCTTAAAAATCTTTTATCCGTCTATATTCTTACACTCTTTCAACATTAGATTTTATTGAATTTCTTTTAGTATATTTGAATTGCTTGCTAGGAAGAATTTGAATTGTTGTCCTTTTGTTAGTACTTTTAGCTAGT
>ML833769.1:50951-81541 GCA_009831015.1 Picea engelmannii
TGACAGTAACCAAGTCGCAACATAACATATCTATACCAATAACCCAAGAAAAATCCAACACGTTAGGAGACCGAATTAACTTTCAAAAATACATGAAGACTATACCCAAGCACTCAATCGACAAGTTAACAAGACGCAAGGGAAATCTTACTACTATAACAATCATACATCGCATTAAATTCCTGGATCAACAAATTCTATTGCAAACATACATCAATTAAAGGATGTGATCAACCATCTATGAAATATTCCCTCGAGAATCCATTCTACAATAACATGTATTAATTAAAATCCGCTCTCTTGTTTTTCAAGTCATTTATTAATTAATTAAGATTTTATTAACATAAAAGTCTCACTACAATTGTCATTCACTAACATATAATTCCTTGTATAAGCCTAAGTTAAATATTTCAACCCTATCATTACCCTTCCCAAGCATACATGCCTTAGATTATGATAATTAACGTATCCACACTCTTATGCATAAGATAATGAGAAACGTGGTAAATGCATGATCCTAATATGTCTTATCAATATTAAACCACATTAATTGAAATATATAACAATCATGTATATAAATACTCCATTTAATTCATCCCAGTACCTTGTAATCTATAAACTCCTTCAATTCTCTTTTTGGTATCAACAATGATACCGATGTCTAACATTATTATCGTTGTCTATTAATATTCGTTGTCAAACAATCAATATTGTTGTCTATTAATAAATCTATGTCTAACAATAATATCTTTGTCTATTAATATCTGCGGTCAACAACAATATCGTTGTCTATTAATATTCGCTATCAACAATCAATGTCGTTGTCTATTAATATTTGTTGTCAACAATCAATATTGTTGTCTATTAATATTTATTGTCAACAATCCATATCGTTGTCTATTAATAAGTCTGTTGATAAAATTAATGACAAATCTATTTATAAATCTATTGATATCATTGTCTAACAATAACATGCTATCTATTAATAAGAAATCAACAATCAACAGATCCTTACCCTACCCATTTAAAAGAAAAATAAAATGAACCCAGATTAGATTAGGTTAACAATACGTAGGGATACCACGCTATCATTTCATTGTTAATGAATCATTGTTTATCAATGATTTCACTGTCTAACAATATTATATCACTATCCATTAATAAACGTTTGTCTAGAATTGATATTGTTGTCTAATAAAAGAATTGATGTCTAATAAAAGGAAATCCCAGAGTTAAAATCACAGTAGTAAATCGCAGTGGTAAGTAGTAGGTAGGGAGATCATGCTGAAATCGCAGTGGTAAGTCGTAGGTAGGGATATCGTGCTGAAATCCCAGGAGTAAAATGCCATGGTAAAATCATTGTTGATAACTCTAATTTTTCCGAGGAAAAGATAATAGATATATGGTTGGTATGAGTCACTCATATTCGCTGGGAAAAAAAATGATTTCTCCCCTTTTTGCAAGGAGCCAAGGAATCGAAGATTAATCCTTCAGAGATTAATCAATCAAATGCAGAGATAATCATTCACAAAGAAAACGCAGAGGCGAATCATTCGGAGATGAATCATTCAAATGCAAAGATAATCATTCAAAAACGAAGAGAGACATGTACAAATCATGGAGAAAAATGCATAGATTATTAATGTTATTCGTTGGGAGAGAATATAAAAAAAAACGCAAAGAGAAATAACTCTAAGCTTTGAAGGGTGGTTTCGCTACATCTAGCAGTGAATTCGATGGGCTATCAACCACAATTCTACTCAGAGTATGGTAAACAATAAACGTAGAGCATTGAAGGGTGATCTAGTAAGAGATATGGAATGCAATGAAGTGGAAACGCTAGGTGAAGTGAGGGGTAAAACAAGGTGTAAACACATGGTGCAAACTCAAGTAAAAGAGAGGGTGCCAAGATTACAACTCAAGGGAAAATGTAGAGGAACTCGTTGCAAATAAACGTTGGGAAGTGGAATGATCCTACACTTATTATCCATGCACATGAAAGAAGGGAATTTGAATCTAAGTCTTTAACACCAGAGTGAAAGATAGTCGATTCGGCTCTTGGTCAACTACTCAGGCACGGGATAATACTTCAAGGATCAAGGAACAGAGGATAAAAACACAAATTTGCATCCAGATCTTCCCCATGGAGAAGCAAATAATGAAATAAAAGCACAATCAAGGAATAAAGAAAACTCAGACAGGAGATACAAGAGCGCAGGCAAGGTTTTGAGTCTGGGGTTCATTCTGGCCACATGCAAATAGACAGTAACTCAAAAATAAAGGATATTGTGGATAGAAAGGGTTCTTACTGAATGAATCAAGTGACAAGGGGATTACAATTATCGTAGAAATACATGTGCAAGGAAAGTTCATGGCAATGAAAACTTCATCTGGGTACAGTAAAATAAACAAGTGTAATTTAAATTTCATTGCAAGTAACAACTTTAACAAGCATACCTTAGCCAAATGTGAATGCTCCAAAGTCTCTATCCCGCACGCGCTCCATCCATCTCCCACTTTCCAACTGATGTGACCTCACCGGTACCTCCCAGCCAACACTAGGGGTACTCTTATTCCCCTTGAGCCCCCCGAGCCACAAAGGGGCTATGCACACAATACCATAGAATGCTAGCACCCAGATCACCTCACAAGGTCGAGCTACCACTCGTTACCTGATATGGGTATCCCAACTCCCACAAGAGAAAGTTCAGACAAGATAAAATTTCAGTAGTGTAACGTTACACAAGCCAGATGTGATCCATACTCCTCCTTCGCCATCTCTTTTATAGAGTTTCCTAGTCATTAGTTTCCCAAACCCTCATTAGATTCCCTTTTATTTATTCAATTAGAAACACCTCCCTTGTACGCATGTCGCCCGATCCCCTAGTTGCACCAGAAAATCAATTTTATTAATTAATTAAATATTCTTATTTCCCTCACCCACCAAAATCATTCCTAAAAATGTTCCTTGGTGTCCCAATATTCCCTCATAATTCTTAAATTACTTACGCCTTACTTAATTCCTAGTTGAGTTCATAAATAGAAAGTTCTAAGGGCTAGATTCCTTACTAAGTTAGACATTCAACTTTTTCTATAAGTTTCCCCTTTTCTTTAAGTTTCCACCTTTTTCTTTAAGTTTCCCCCTTTTTTTTTATTTAAGTTTCCCCCTTTTCCTTTTTAACTAAAAAATCAATTTAGCAAGTCTAGATAAAAACAACCATTTACCCCTTTAATAAAATTTAATCCTCCATTATAATTTTTACTTTAATAATTAAGTTTGAATTTCTTACCCCCTTCTTGTTACATGTTTTTTTGTTTTTTTTATCCACATGTTTTACTTAGACCTAGGTTTTAATTTCACTAGGTTGGGCGACAATTTTTAAGGGAACTTTTAGTTGTTAAATTATGTTTCTCATACCATCATCTATTTTAAGGTCGACCAGGTCCTAAGGAGGCATAGTTTTCTAGGCACTAGGTTTATTCACTTACGAGTTAAAATCACGACATGCCCTTCAGGATGCACTACATGCTCCAAGGTTGCCACTCGCCTCTTTCCATTTTATTTGTGCGACGTGCCCTTCAAGACGCACTACGTGCTCCAAGGGTGTCATTCGTCTCTTGACTGAATTTGGTAGACATCAAACCCCTAGAGTCAATACTCCTCCAGGTGATCTTGTGGGAGACTAAGGGCCTCTAAGAAATAAGGACCCTACCTTATTCTGTGCCCCTTAGAATCATCGTGAGCGACTATCACAGTCTGCCCTCACGACATCGTGGGTCTTCTCAAACTAGGTAATTGTTAACCTATAGTTCAAGCCATAGTGGGAGTGCTAGTAGGTTGTGGAAGGGATGTTTCCACACCTCTCCCTCAATGTCTTTGGTTGTCGTGCATGACCCCTCTACTCCAAATGTGAGTCTATTCAGCAAGTTATCGTCAGCCTGCATCCATCAACGAATCATGTCAGCAATATTAATCAATCATCATAACATCTAATCATATGTATGTATGTCACATCAACAACATTTAAATCCCAACAATCCACTCCCTGATTCGATCTGGAGTCCAAGGGGTTTCACCGATGCCTCGACATCCTCAACGTCCAGAGTCATGCACACTCAGGAGAACTTAGTCAATATCACATGGCTACGTAAATACAACTAAATAACATATCAGCAAATCCACAATATCTCAAAATCATAATCAAAACAACCAATAATATAATAACCCAGATCACTTGCACACAAGTGTCCTCAAAGAATAAGTTCGCTCAGTGCGCGCAAGAGAGGGATGCTACATACACCCCCTCTTGTTTTAAAATTTGTCCCGAAGTTTCACAATATGTAAGTGTCGAAATAAAGTGCATCAGAATATCATAAGTCTATCTATCAAACAAAAATGGAAATTGTTGACGCATATCATATGCATCCTCCCAGGTCATCGAATGCGGACTATAGTTGTCCCACTGGACCTTGACCTGATCTATTGTTCAACGTCGTAGTTGTCGAATGCGATGGTCTAGGATGCATATTGGATCTGCTGTGAGCGCACCCTTGTCAGATACCTGCAAGGAACTCATGTCAATAACATGTGTAGGATCACTAATATAATGTCTCAAAACAAATACATGAAAAACATCGTGCATACGCCTCAAGGAATCGGGCAAGGCTAGTCGATAGGCCATGGGCCCCTTCCTTTCCACAATCTCGAAAGGTCCCATGAACCTAAGAGATATTTTAGCACCCTTTCCAAACTTGATCGAACTCTTATGCGGTTTCACCCGCAAGAAGACTCGATCGCCAACTTTGTAACTACATTCGACACGATGCGCATCGGAATAACTCTTATGTCGATCCTACGCTTCCTTGATCCTTTGTCTTATTGTTTTCATTTTATCTTCCATTTCTTGGATCACTTATGGGCCCACCAGGACCCTATCCTCAAGTCGATCCAAACTCAAATGCATCTGACATGGTTGCTCATAAAGAAACTCGAAAGGCGCCATCTTAATGGTGCTTTGATAACTGTTGTTGTATGCAAACTCTACCAGTGGAAAGAAATATTCTCAATGCTTTTGTTGGTCCATAACGTACATACGCAACATGTCCTCCAAGATTTGGTTATTTATTTTGGTCTACCCGTTTGTCTCCGGGTGATACACGGTACTAAAGTTATGTTGGGTTCCCAAGGCCTCTTGGAAACTGGTCCAAAATTGTCCTGTAAACACTGATCCTCTATTGGATATAATCCTCTTAGGCACACCATGCAGCCTCACAATCTCACTAATGAAAACTCTAGATATTCTAGCTACATGATACTTCATATGCATAGGAATAAAATGAGCACTCTTCATCAAAGTGTCGACTACCACAAAAATCGAGTCGTGTCTCCTTGCCATCAGTGGAAATCCAACAATGAAATCCATCGAAATGACCTCCCATTTCGATTCTAGAATAGCATTTGGTTGTAGTAGTCCTACTAGATGTCTATGTTTAGCCTTCACTTGTTGACATTCTAGACATCTGGCCACGTAGTTTACAATGCCTGCCTTCATTCCTTTCCAGAAGAATAAGGGTTTAAGGTCTACCCTCATCTTCATGACTCCAGGATGAGCCATGTACACTGCTCTATGAGCCTCGTTTAGGATCAAACTTCTCAACCCGTCATTGGGTGGTACATCAATTCAACCTTTAAATATCAATAATTCGTCGTTGTCCATAGTAAATCATTCAAATTTTGGCACCATCATTGTGTTTTGTCCGATAAAAGCCTTGACCTCTTTGTACCAGTCATCATCACATTGTAAGGTTAGAATATTTTCACGTAGATTCTTTTGAAGAGGCAACACCAAAAATATGTGTGGTCTTTGACTCAATGCATCTGCCACTCTATTCATTGTTCCCTTTATGTAAGTAATCTCGAAATCATACTCGCTAAGAAATTCTAACCAAGTCATTGTCGCGCATTCAAGTCTCTTTGCGTAAATATGTGTTGTAGTCCATAGTGGTCTGTTTTTAGTTTGAATTTATGTCCAATAAGATAGTGTCTCCAAACTCTCAAGGCATTAAAAATGGCTAACAACTCCAAATCATGCGTTACATAGTTCTCCTTGTGTCGTATCAACTTTCTCGAGATGTAAGCGATCACTCGACCGTCTTGCATCGAGACTCTACCTAAGCCTTCCTTGGATGCATCAGTGCATACCAAGAAGTTTGCGTCCATGTCAGGGACATTTAGTATTGTTTTTATCATCAATATCTCCTTGAGCCTCTGAAATGCCTCTGCGCATTTCTTGATCCAAACAAACTTCTTGTTCTTCTTATGCAATTTCATAATCAGAATTTCTATCTTCAAAAAACCCTCGATGCATTGTCGATATTATCCTGCTAAACCCATGAAGCTACGCACTTCGGGGACATTCATCGGTGTAGGCCATTCCATAATATCCTCGACCTTTGTTGGATCCATGACGATACCTTTGTTGGAGATGACATGCCCTAAGTAGTGAATCTTCGATTGATAAAATGACCATTTAGACAATTTCCCATAAAATTTGTTTTCTCGTAGACACTGTAGTACCATGTGCAAGTGTTCAGTATGATCCTCCATCATCCAAGAGTAAATCAAAATATCATCAATGAACACTTGGAAGAACTTGTCCAAGTATTCACGAAACACTCCGTTCATCAAACTCATAAATACCCCTATGGCATTCATCGGTCCAAATGGCAGAATAGTAAACTTGTAATGTCCAAACCTCATCTTAAAGGCAGTCTTAGGGATGTCATCATCCTTTATTCTTAACTGGTGATACCCTGATTTCAAGTCGATCTTTGAAAACACCGTTGCACCCTTCATCTGATCAAACAGATCATTAATCATTGGCAATGGATATTGATTCTTGATCGTTTCCTTGTTCAATTGACGGTAGTCAATGCACAGTCTCCATGACCCATCCTTCTTTCATATGAAAATAACAGGCGCACCCCATGGTGACACACTTGGACGTACAAGTCCTAGGTCCAAAAACTCATTTAGTTTCATTTTCAACTCCTATAACTCCAAGGTAGACATCCGATAAGGAGTTCTTGCTATCGGTCCAGTCCCCAATTTTAGGTCTATGGTAAATTCCAATTCCCTCTCCAGCGGCATCCTAGGTAACTCCTCAGGGAAGATGTCTGCAAACTCTCTCACCACCAGAAGGTGTTCTAGACCTTCCACTGCTCCCTTCTCGTTTAGTGCAAGGATGGAATAAAGCTTACATCCCTTGCGCATGCTCTTCCATAGTTGCAAGGAAGAGATGAACCTCAGGGAAACTCCCTGATTTTTACCTACAATCACGCATCTTTGTCCCTCATCATCGATCAAGATCAATCATTTCATCTTACAGTTGTGTATCACCTCATGTGATTCCAACCAGTCCATACTGATCACGACGTCATAAGATCCTAATATTGTGATGTACAGGTTGGCCCTAGTGACAAGCTCTCCCAGGTTAAGGCTACAGCCTGTAACCTTCCCACCAACCTTATATTTGGCTCCCAAAGCCATTTCTACAAAGATAAACTCGTCGTGTTCAACTGCCTTTACCTTAATTATTTTTATCGTTGCACCAGAAATAAAAAATTTGGTAGCACCAGGATCTATCAAAATACTAAGGGTCTGGTCAACAACATTATCTAATGTCTCGAGCACAATCGATTGGTTCTCTGCCTAGCGGTTATTTACTGATGCATGAATCCAATGGGCCTTGCCCAAATCTCCCACGATAGTGGGTCTGGATGATCTAGATGCTCAGGTCCTCTCCACTGGGCAGTCACGCTGGTAATGTGCTTCCCCACATGTTCAACACCATTTCTTCGGTTCAGTACTCATCATACCCAAAGTATAAGTCTATGGCCCACCGGCCTGGAACCCTGATCTGTTATGTTGAACAGGCCTAAACTGTTGTTGCAACGGTCGTCATTGTTGTTGGTGTTGTGGCCCTCGGTAAGGAGTTTGCTGCTGAGGCACTGGTCGTCAAGGTTTATTGAAAGTGGATCCTCTATGGAAGCCATGATATCCTGGTGAATGTCTAGTTGGTGTCTAATGTTTCTACGCACCATATGACCCATGCCCCACTAGTCTCGCTGGAGTCCTGCTCTGAACCCCATTGATAAGATCCTCCTCTACTATGAGGGCCTTTTGGACAACATCATGCAAGGCTGAGGCATCAGAATCCTAAATTTTGCATGAATGCTAACATTAAGTCCAAACAAGAACCTGTTGACCTTAAGTTTCTTGGTATTTAGGTGTGGAGCATACCGAAGCAGCTCCATAAAACAAGCCTCATACTCGGGCATCGTACAACCACCCTGTCTCAAGGTGTTGAAATCATTGAGTTGATGCTCTATGAATTCCTCAAATAGATATTGTTAGCGTTGGAAGTCACTCTTGGATTGCTTGCAGGAGCAGAGCCCAACACCCATCAGTTTAATGTCACGATTTGTTCATAAAGGGATGATCAAATGGAGATAAAGGCTCGAGGAGATATCACTCTAACTTGGGGATTGGATCTGGTATGTAAAGAACAAAGGAGGTCTGGAATCCTAACTTCAACCAGTGGGTTGATTAAAAGATGAGCAGGTGGAAGAATTAGTAAAAAAGGTGAACAAACAGCTCTGGGCAATATGCTTACAGCGGTTTGTAGGGGAAAAACTATGAACGCAGGATCCTCCTAGTTCAGGGCTTCAAGAAACTGAAGAGAAGACTTGACTGGATCCTCCAATTCCAAGTCATTCAGTGTTAAGGAAATCACAAGAACCGATTAGAGACTCCGTAACTATTACAGTGATCCATTACAACATCATCCTATAACAGCTACAACTCGACTAGATCCTCCAATTCCGAGCTGCTTTAACACAGTATAACAAAGATGTAAAGAAACTGGAATTCATAAGGCAAGAAGTCTTAGAAGCCTATACATAACCAGAGTATCAGTGCTTCATTAAAGCTTTACAACCAGGAGCTCTTCTCAACCATCTATCCTTCCCAAAAATGGTGAAAACGCCTACATATACTCAAAAGAAAACACAGCAGCGAAAACGAGATACTGCATTAATAACATTGCGTATGCATGTCTTCTGACAGTCTGCGCATGTAGACTGGATGATCGTGCGCCTATGATAGACACCATATTAACTGTGCATGGCTCCAGCAAGGGGAGTAGCTGAGCCAATAAGTGTTCAGATAACGTGTGCAGACTTCTCTATCGAGCTAAAGACTTCGGCATGGCTTCTTCGAGAAAATCGATAAACAGGAACCCTGCGGGCAGGAAACTTACTAGACCCTCCATTCCCCTTACTTAATGACTGAAAGGAGGCTTCAACCACCCGCTTGAATTTCATTAACTGCTTCCTCGGGGAGTGGCCAAGATGATACACTCAGGAGCTTCGGCACTTCACATCTCGTGGATGGGGAGGAGCTAGTCCTCACTCTTTAAAGTCGAGATGTGTGAAGAGGTGATAGGGCGTAACCGCGCACCACGTGTTCGTGCAAGATAGATGGCTGAGATCACTTTCGGCGATACTATGGGCCCGAGTCCTGAATGCTTTCGACGCTTCGCGTCTCGCGGTTAGGAGGACGTTGGTCCTTGATTTTCAAAGTTGCGAGGGGGGAGGAGGCGACGGAGCCCAATTGCGCACCACACGTCCCTCTTTGATGGACGGCTGAAAATGCTTCATGGCGTCGTGGGCCCTAGCTTCTCGCTTTCGGCGTTTGCGAATATGAAAGGGATAACCTTTGCTGATTAAAATCGTGATGAGCGAAATGCCGAGGCGGGTGAATCTGGTGCCACACATCCTTCTGAGATCTAACGGTCTTGAATCCTCCTAACGTTGTGGTGGGCCCAGGTCCGAGACTTTCCTGGCACCTCGCACATCGGGATAAAACAAAGCTGCCTTTTGCGCCTTAGAGTCGCGATGGGCGAAATGCCGAGATGGCTCAATTTGCTTCCAGGTGTCCCCTTTGAATGGATGGGTGCTATCAAATGTGCTAACCTCGTCGCAACTTTGCCAATCATGATTTCCCGCCTACTGCTGATCTGATTTCCTGGATGCATCCTGAATGTTGAAATCGGAGTGCTCACTTGCTTGACTTGGGCCTAAAACGGATCTCTTCTGTGCACTGCGCTCGATTCTTATGGCTACGGCCTTTGAATAAAACTCACCTGACCGGCTTTCAAAATCCCACTTCCATGCGTTTACATCAAAGGCCTCAAATTGGAGAGGAAAACATCCTTGTACAAGAAATGTCGCTAACATTAGGCTCCATGGGGGATAGAGTCGTCCCTGTGATGCTCTAAGAACTCATTCCGTAGCTTCAGTGCCTTGTTGTTGGGTTATGGAGTCAAGCTCAAAACATCCCGCTTCTGAAAATATAGGCCGAAAAATAAAGAAAAACAAAATAAACGCTACGTGCTCAAAGGAGCTTATTTATATGCAGTCCTAATGCTAATAAAATATTTTACATGGGCTAGGTGAAAGAAAACTTCCACCATAGCCATACAAGCAGCTTCCTGGATAGAAGCTCCTTCCTTCTGTCAATGATCATCAGCATATGGTGTAGCCATGACAGCAGAACGGTTACACTCATCAACTCCTCCTTACAGGCTAGAGTTGAGATGAAATAGGGCGGCTCCAAGGCATAGTAGAAATGCCACTCCATGTATTTGTTGACAAGGTCATCGAATGAGTGGCCATTTCCAAGGAATTGACGAAATACAACCTCTTCTACTACACAGTTGTTCACACGCGGCCGAATATCTCTGATAAGCACAGGCGGGTGAATAACTGAAATGGGTTTGTTGCTCTCGGGCGGTGGCTGCTCGCTGACTGGCTCTGCGCAGTCTGTAAACTGCATCTTCGACTGCTCCTCTGGTTCTTCTGGTGCCTCTTCTTGGTTCTCCCAGGGGTCAGAGTCATAATCATCATAGATAGGACCTGATGGAAAGCTCTGCTTTTCAATTTGCTGCTCAGGGGGGCTGATTTCCTCGCATTGTCTTTCATTTGTGAACAAAGGAGAAGGCTCTGCAGTCTTCTCTTGGAAGATCTGGGTGTCCAGCTCAGAACCTGATTCATAGCTGTCATACACAGGCTGGCTGCTACCTAGGTCATCAATATGTGATGTGGGGCTCTGTTGCTCCTCAACTGAATAGTCATTAAAGCTGGGTGAGCACCAGACTTCTTCATCTTGCAAAAAAGGAAGGATCTCTAGATCCTCCTTTTCAATCCCAAATGTAAATACATCATGGGAAATCTCGTGAAGAAAAAGAGAACATTCCTCTTCCCCAACTACCACTTCATCGCTTTGATCTGAGACAGCAAGCTCATCGGGGGCAGATGCTAACTCACCTAATAAATCTTCAACAATCTCTTCAAAAGAGTTGCTCAGAGCGTCTGCCTCAAGGACTGGAAAATCCTCTGCACAGTCTTCATATTTCAACCCTTCTAATTGGGCAGAGAGATATTTCACCTGCTCCATCAGCTTACTCAGGGTGCCATCCTCCTCCCTGGGAACTTCATCACTTTCATAACCTACCTTGGGTGCAGATGAATGGGGAGGAGAAAGGACTGAGTTCTGATCCAGGTCATCAGGATCCTCTCCAAAGCTTACGTCAGAAACAACTTTCTCTTGTATAGAGTTGTGGTATCCCTCACAACAATTATGACAAATTAACTCAGGGGGATACAGCCTCTGACAATAGGCGGTGAAAGTTGCATGGAATCCATGGAGTGAAGAAATGCTAGCAGGGGGTAAAGAATGGTACCATTTACGCGCATCCCCTGGTAACGAGAACATGAACATCTTCAGTAACACATCCTCATGATGTATCTCCCACTGACGCATGAGTTCATGAAACTCACTGAGGTGCTGAGAAATATTGTCCTCTTCACACTTTCCAAATATGGGCAAATAATCACCCCATTCATCCATAGATGGGACAACATTAGGAAAACCAGGAATAGCAGAAAAATTAAAAGGAGCAAACCTGCGAGCAAGGATTTTCTCCATATCAAACCAGTGAAGTCGCCAATCGATCCTTGAATCATGGAGTCGCCAGGTGAAAAATGTGCAGCTTCGAATGTGTCTGGTCCTTGTTCACCATCAAAGGCCAGATCTTAACATTATCGTTACCCCAGGAAACTTCTCAGGCTGAGAAAGTAGCCACTGAAACCTTCTCGAGAAAGCTCCTTCTGGGTCAGCTTTCAGGTGTGCCAACAGTGGCCACAACTGAAACAGTAAAGTGGAAACAATGGAGTCGCCACAATGGAGTCGCTAGGTGCACAGTAGAAATCTGAATAATTCTTATTTATGATGCACCTTCAGAATCAGTTGATCGTTGTCATTCTACCCAGGGAAAATCTTCAACTTCATCCCCGGCAACAGCGCCAGAAATGTTAGTGTCGGAAGTCACTCCTGGATTGCTTGCAGAAGCATAACCTCACACCCATCAGTTTAATGTCACGATTTGTTCATAAAGGGATGATCAAATGGAGATAAAGGCTCGAGGAGATATCACTCTAACTCGGGGACTGGATCTGGTACGTAAAGAAAAAAGGAGGTCTGGAATCCTAACTTCAGCCAGTGGGTTGATTAAAAGATGAGCAGGTGGAAGACTTAGTAAGAAAGGTGAACAAACAGCTTTGGGCAACAGGCTTACAGTGGTTTGTAGGGGAAAAAATATGAACACGGGATCCTCTTGGTTCAGGGCTTCAAGAAACTGAAGAGAAGACTTGACTGGATCCTCCAATTCCAAGTCATTAAGTGTTAAGGAAATCACAAGAACTGATTAGAGACTCCGTAACTATTACAGTGATCCATTACAACATCATCCTATAACAGCTACAACTCGACTAGATCCTCCAATTTCGAGCTGCTCTAACACAGTATAACAAAGATGTAAAGAAACTAGCATTCATAAGGCAAGAAGTCTCAGAAGTCTATACATAACCAGAGTATCAATGCTTCATTAAAGCTTTACAACCGGAAGCTCTGCTCAACCATCGATCCTTCCCAAAAATGGAGAAAATGCCTACATATACTCTAAACAAAACACAGCAGCGAAAAGGAGATACTGCATTAATAACATTGCGTCTACATGTCTTCTGACAGTCTGCGGATGCAGACTGGACGATCGTGCACCTATGATAGACGCCATATTAACTGCACGTGGCTCCAGCAAGGGGATTAGCTGAGCCAATAAGTGTTCAGATAGAGTGTGCAGACTTCTCTGTCGAGCTAAAGACTTCGGCATGGCTTTTTTGAGAAAATCGATAGACAGGAACCCTACGGGCAGGTAGCTTACCAGACCCTCCATTCCCCTTACTTAATGACTAAAAGGAGACTTCAACCACCCGCTTGATTTTCATTAACTGCTTCCTCGAGGAGTGGCCGAGACGATACGCTCAGGAGCTTCGGCACTTTGCGTCTCATGGATGGGGAGGAGCTAGTCCTCACTCTTTAAAGTCGAGATGCGCAAAGAGGCGATAGGGCCTAACCGCGCACCACGTGTCCATGCGGGATAGATGGCTGAGATCACTTTCGGCGATACTGTGGGCCCGAGTCCTGAATGCTTTTGACGCTTCACGTCTCGCGGTTGGGAGGAGGTTGGTCCTTGATTTTCAAAGTTGCGAGGGGCGAGGAGGCGACAGAGCCCAATCGCGCACCACACGTCCCTCTTTGATGGACGGTTGAAAATGCTTCGTGACATCGCGGGCCCCAGCTTCTCGCTTTCGGCGTTCGTGAATATGAAAGGGCTAACCTTCGCTAATTAAAATCGCGATGAGAAAAACGTCGAGGTGGCTCGATTTGGTGCCATGTGTCCTTCTGAGATCTAACGGTCTTGAATCGTCCTGACACTGCGGTGGGCCCGGGTCCGAGACTTTCCTAGCACCTTGCGCATCGGGATAAAACAGAGCTGCCTTTTGCGCCTTAGAGTCACGATGGGCGAAACGCCGAGATGGCTCAATTTTCCGCTAGGTGTCCCCTTTGAATGGATAGGCACTATCAAATGCGCTAACCTCGGTGCAACTTTGCCAATCGCGATTTCCCACCTACCGTTGATCTGATTTCCTGGATGCATCCTAAACGTTGAAATCGGAGTGCTCACTTGCTTGACTTGGGCCCGAAACGGATCTCTTCTATGTGCTACGCTCGACGCTTATGGCTACGGCCTTTGAATAAAACTCACCTAACCGGCTTTCAAAATCCCACTTCCATGCGTTTACATCATAGGCCTCAAATCGGAGAGGAAAACATCCCTGTACAAGAAATGTTGCTAACAGATATCTCTCCTGGAACTTTTCCTCGAACAATTCCCATGACACGTCTTCAACGGCCATGTTCAATTGCGGTAGGAGCGTCTTCCACCAAAGAAGAGTGTTCCCCTTTAGTTGAAATACCGCAATGCAAACCTTCATGTTGGAGGTATAGTTGCGAAGTGCAAAGCACATCGCCATATTCTCCAACCATGCCTTGGCGGCTACACCGTCTGGGGCACCAAATAACTTGGGAAATTCAACCTTCTCGAGTTCTTGGTATATGCTACCAGTACCAACCAGAGCGTGCGATGGACCCTCAGGGGGTGTCGATGCCCTGACCTCATCTCTATCCAAATGATTGATCAATGCCTCAAACATCCGCTGAAAGGACCTCATCATCCCAACCACATCACCCATAGTTATTTGTTCCTGCCCGACAACCTGTTCGTCTCCCTGGGGGTTAGACCCCTCGGGCATGGATGCTACCAGGGTCATCACACCTCCTCCCCTAGCACCCCATCATCTTCCTCTGTGACATCCTCTAACCATGATTACCTGCATGAACACAAATCAATTTACTATTTTCATATTTCTGTGGTGAGGAGTTTTGAAGTTATTTTTCGGATAATACATAGTTGGTGTCATTTTTGTCATCGACGTTTCGAATTTGATTTGAGATTCATCATCAGGACTAATCGTCAATTCAAAGCTTGTTGATCTTGGTCACTTAATAGTTTATATACAGGACAATTTGATATTTTAATCAGGTCGGCTATTGTTGGCATAGGGGCAGACTGAGGGTTCAATGCTACAACAGCGCACCAACAAAGCCCTAACTACTGGCCCTTTCGGAAACACCTGCATAGTAGATGAAGTCTTGCCCGAGGTAGAGTCAGGGGTGGTTGTGAGACTCAAGTCTCTACAACCTTATTTGGGACACGAATCTATGATTATACAACTTAATAGAGCACTTATCACCATTAGTTCCTCAATACAATCACTACTCACTTCGATGATAGAACATATATTTGCAACATTCACACTAATCTACATTATTTAAGCACTTAGCATATATAAATGGATCAGAATGAGCATATCAATCACTAAGCATGACTACCTTGATCTATCTAATATTCTTACATATCATAGGCACAAAGTAGAAGTAGATCTATCTAAACACATCACGACACTTATCAGATAGCATGTAAGCACATCAAGACAAAGCATAAAGCAAGACAACACAACGTTTACATGGTTCACCCCCACCCTAGGGCTACGTCCACCAACTCTTATTCTTTATTGTCTTCAGTCAATCGGTTACAAGCACAAAGCCATCAAAACTCTTACTCTGCACAGGATAGCAGATCTATGCAGTTCACTAGATCCTTCTTCCTTGTGTTACAACACTAAGCTCTCCAAAATCTGCTATAAGAACCTGCACTTAGCTCTGCAAGCCTCTTATAGTCATGCATAAATCACTTATAGACTCTACTCCCACTTAGCATACATTCACATCACATAGATGCACTATTCTCTCTCTTCTTACATTGCCTATCCTTCTATTTATACATACAAAATAGGCCTAAACATGGGTAAACCATGGGTCGACATCCTATTCCCATTACATTATCCCCAAAACCCAAAAAGGACCCAAAAGTGGGACGAGATCCCGTGATCTCCGCTTCTTCTTGCACTCCTCCTTCGACAGGCTATCGAAGTCCCAAAATAGGTCAACATGACCAAGAAACTCCCAAATCTTGGTCAAGGGCCAATAGGCCCCCAACACTCACCTGTGACTCATTCTGAGTCACTCTGGTCTGATCAATTCTACCTTGAACTCCTCAAGCTTGGCTCGAGATGCTTCGACTTGCTGCTTTGTCATGGCCTCTTGTTCGGAGAACTCCTCTATTACTGTGTCATTCATTGACCCTTCTAGGCGTTGTTTTGATGTGATGACAACCTGTTCTAACTCCAATCCTTGGCTCTCCACCTATGTGAACAACTAGCATGCCTTATCTTGCATAGGTTGAAGTCATTGAGTAACTTCCATCACTTTTATTTGAAGCATATGGATCTACTGTTGGTCGGTGCGTTTCTCACGAGACCTCTTCATTCTTTCTACAGCTGACAGGGCTTTCATCTACGCCTGTAGTGTATCTACATTCTTCTTTGCTTCCTGGAGATGTGACTCTAGTGTCTGTAACTCCGGGTTTTCAGTGAGGTTCTTGTATGTCTGGGCGCTCTGGTTACTTAACTACTTGCACTCCAAGGCAAGAGCTTTTAGACTGTCAATTGCGTTGCAGGCAGTTGCTTTCCTTAGGTCTCTTACATCTTGAGGGGTCTCGGGCACAGTGTGGAGCTCCAAGTCTACTATGTGTTGTTGGAGTTGTTGGATTACTTCTTCAAGTGATGCCACCTGATGTGGAACTTGTTCTTCAACCTTTACTTCGATGACTGTCACAGAGCAAAGTGATCTGTGAACCATTTCCTTAACTTCGAGTTGCTCGGTGAGCAATTGTTCCTTGCTTTATTGTAACTGTGCCTTTTCTTCATCCCACTTCGCTTGCAGAGCAAGATTTTCCTTTTTTGTAGCACTGTGTTTCTCCTCAAGGTCTTTATGTACTTGCGCTAAAGCGTGGGTGGCTTGTGTTGTCTCTTCTTGAGCTCGTTGAAGGTGAGCCTCGACTGTATCAGCGTTGCGGTGTAGTTGAGTTGGCTCATCACCTAGTTCTAATGTTCCTGCTGGCACAGTAGAAAATGCATGGCTGGACTGTAATTCCTGTTGCACCCCTTGGAGATCGTCCTTCATCCGAATGAACACCTCCTCCTTACTATCTTCTTGCTTCTCTGCTATCTCCAATGAATCATCGTTCAGTGCTGCGATGATGAAATCAAAGTCGTCTGAGGTGAGGGTGGTCTCAAATTTGGTCTTGGTTGCTTTTGATTTCTTCCTTGAAGAAGGTTTCGGAGGGGAAACCTTCCTTTTTTTTGAGGGGTCCTCCTCATCTCTAGGTGGTGTAACCTCTCCTTTCTTTGGTTCAACTTCTGCGTCATCTATCTCTCTTCCATCACCTCCTTGCTCAGGTGAGATAGAAGTAGTCTTCACCGAGGTGTTGCTTACATCTTGAGCTTCTTCATTTTTCTTGGTCTTGCTCTGTCTAGGTGTATCATGTGCTACTTCTGGACTGTCAATGTCAGACATCTCCACAGGGTTTGTTGGGACAAGGAGGTTCTTCAACCATTCCTTGGTAATTTCTTCCAGTTCATCCTCCATCAACTTGTAGTAAGACTGCAGCTGTTGTTTATGCTCATCAGTGCACGCTGTGATATAGATGAAATGGAGGTCCACGCTAAATTTCATTAAAGGCCAAAACCTATGGAGAGTATTGGGTGTGATGTGAGGTGCGGACTATATGGATACCTTCAACTGATTGTAATAAGTGTGGAAGACATCATTTGATTGTCACTGTTTATTCATGTCGTTCGAGTACCACAATGTACTGAAATTCGTGGCCAGAGGTTCAAAGGGCTCGATGTCCAGAAAGGTCACACCTTCCGACATCTCCCATGTGATAAAAGTGATCAAGATGAGAAGCCAGCTAAAGTGGAACTCATATCCTTGGTCATGTGCTTCCCTGCAATCCAATTCCAGCTGGTTTACGAGGTACTTCGCCCAATTCATTTGTAGGCCCTCCGCGCACTTTCCTGCGAGGTCAAATACAAATCCAGTCACTTGGGTGGGTCGGTTCTTGCGAACTAACTTTCCTATGATTAGTTGATAGGCTAGGTGCACTGCGCTTCTCTAGATAGAGGCTACCTTGTAGCCTCATGTTCCTTTCTCAACATCTCCGTAGGTGTCTTTAATATTCTACGCAAGAGTGCGATCCATGGTTTTCCTGGGATAGAAATCCTATGGTTCAGGGCCTTGCATGCTCAGCCCTGTGATTTGACTAATCAACATCGGATACACTGTGATGTGGCGGTTCAAACACAAGTATCCACCATGATAGCAGGACAGTAGCAACTTGATGCATGCATTCACTTCTTGGTGCCTACCGAAGTGAGGAATCTTCATGACATTGAGCAGTGTGTACTGCGCGAGGTTCATGGTCCATGACTGGGGTACGATCTTCAAGTTATTTCCCTTGGTTCTGGTCAAATACTTGTGTGGGGAGAGAATGTTGTACACCTTCCTGTCACCAAGGTTGAAGTCACTAAACTTCAATGTTGTGATCTTATCTTGGTCTACGTGCACTGCGCATATCTCTTTCGAGAGGTACGTAGTGACCAAAGTGTATTCAAAATATCTGGGCACACTGTCTCTATTTATTGCACCACTCAGAGGTGGTAGATAGGCGGGTAAAATGATCGAAATCAGCTTGGCATTCGAGAGATCGTCTCTGTGCTTAGTTTGTTTTTCATCTACTGGTCGGGATGGACCGGCTCGAGAAGTGGATGGAGAGGTCGGCAGTCCTCTCGTCAAAGATTCTTGTACACCTATAGACATTCCTCTCTCCGACATGACTCTTTCAGTCATCAAGTCGAGGAGAACCTATGTTACTGATTCTTCAACTGTGGTGAGATCGTCGTACATACACGCTCGGGATTAAAATTATCGGGGTCACGATGAACTTAGATATGGCACTAGAAAAAACAGCAATAGCGCAATGATCATTGTATACAATTCACTTAGTCTGCAGGCTCAAATTCTCAGTTAGCAAAAGTGTTCTCTGGGCATGGCATGACGAGAGAAGTAGGAAACTCAACAACAGTTCTCTTGTAACAGGTAGGAAGCCTCATTAACTCTTGTTCAATCCGTTATAGCACGGTCTAACAATCTGGTGTCGAGCTGTAAATGCTTTTCAACCCGTCCAGAGTGGGAGTCGAATGGATATATCGATTCCAATGGCTATATTGCTTTGCCATGGCGAAGTGCCATGTGTCGTTGTTCTGATATCCCAACGAAGCTCCAATTCTGCAAATTTTATTTCTGTGAAGTTCCTTCTAGAATGTTCTGTAACTTTTCAATCTTAGTCCTCTTCTTACTTAGATTTCTAGCCTTCTTTCCAGTGAGATTAATCTCGGTATGTCTTTTTCCATTATGATTCTTATCTTCTTTTAACATAGTTATTGCGCTTTGTTGAGATTTTGTCCTATGATTCAGGGGTAATTCCTCTTATTTATCTAGAGTAAGTACTTCAGTCTTATGTGGGTCTCCTAGTGTTCTTGCAGCTTCGACATCAGGGTCTCTAGTGTCAAATAGATTCGATCTCTTCTCTTGTTCTTCAATTAATTATGTGATCTTTCTGGGCATGAAAATTTTTAACTCATGTTTCTTCTGTTCCAAGACTTCTTCTTTCTTTCATTTGGCTTGATCTCTGTCAATCCAAGGTTTTTCTATTAACATGGTAAACGAGGCGTGGTCTTCAAAAAATTTAATAATCTCAAAATCTTCCTTCGTCGAAGTTCCATTGACAGTCATAATTATCTGAGCGAGCCTCCCACACAGGTTTACCAGTTTTCCTTTGAATAACCCTATTCCTCCTAATGAGGGAGTCATAGCAGGCCTCCCGATAGCTTCCCAAGTTCTCTCAGTCATGACATTCACCTGTGTGTCCTCATCTAGAACACAGTCAATGTCGAAGTCTCCTATTCTTGCTTCAAGGCATTCCTTTTCTTTAAATATCTCTGATAATCTAATATGTTGGTGTTCATTCAAGGTTTCTTTCATCTGTAGCAATACCTTCTCTGACTCTTTCTGGGGTTCTGATATAGACTTAGTTTATGGATCTGCCTTAGGGTTTTCTTTCCTTATGTCCATACTTTCAAGCTTAGAAATCATTCTAGGGCAATCCAACACTTCATTGTCTAGAGATTTGCAACAAATACAACTAGGTCTTCTCCCAAGGCATTCTTTAGCAAGATGTCTCGGTTTTCTGCAACTGTAACAAAGGGTTAATCCTCTCTTTCTTTTAAATGATCCCAAGCTTCTTTCGTACTACACACTAGGATCATGGTAGCTAACCTGCAATAAATTATTTCTAGGATCCTTCATCCATTTGTTAGTCCAAACATTCTTTCTATGCATAGGTATAACATATCTTTCACTATTCTTGTCAAATCTATTAATATCAAATCTTCTTTCATCTATTAATACCCTAGTTTTCAAACTAGGACAGACTCTATTAAACACACCTAGATCCATATTCTAGAAACAAAAATTTCCACTTATCTTACTTCTATAGAGCACAAAGCTTCCAGATCTAAAAAATTTCACAATCTTTACCTTTATCGGAGCACAAAGCTTGCAGATCTTACCTCTTTTAATCATAAATTCTTACTTTTACCTTTCTTAGAGCACCAAGTGTTCATATCTTGCTTCTTTCCTTCAGATCTGATCTTCTTTTCTTCAGATCAAGCTTCTTTCTTTTGGATCTGACCTTCTTTCTTTAACACAGAGCTTTATAAGTCAAGTAGAATACTGCGCACTAGGGAACAGATCTATGCACAAAGCTTCCAGGTCAACTCTTTCCACAACGCTTCTTCTTTCTCAATTCCTAGGAATCACAGTTTCAGGTCCCGACAATGTAACCATTTATTGGCATAGGGGTAGACCCAGGGTTCAATGCTACAACAGCGCACCAACAAATCCCTAACTACCGACCCTTTCGACAACACTTGCGAAGTAGATGAAGTCTCCCTCGAGGTAGAGGCAGGGGTGGTTGTGAGACTCAGGCGTCTGCAACCTTAGCTGGGACACGGATCTATGATTATACAAATTAATAGAGAACTTAGCACTGTTAGTTCCTCAATATACAATCACTACTCACTTCGTTGATAGAACAGAGCTTCGCAGCATTCACACTAATCTACAGTATTTAATCACTTAGCATATATAAATGGATAAGAATGAGCATATCAAGCACTAAGCATGACTATATTGATCAGATCTAATATTCTTACATATCATAGGCACAAATCAGAAGCAAATCTATCTAAACATATCACAACACTTAGCAGATAGCATGTAAGCACATCAAGACAAAGCACAAAGCAAGACAACACAACGTTTACATGGTTCACCCCCACCCTGGGGCTACGTCCACCAACTCTTCTTCTTTATTGTCTTCAGTCAATCGGTTACAAGCACAAAGCCATCAAATATCTTAATCCGCATAGGACAAAAGATCTGCGCAGCTCGCTAGATCCTTCTTCCTTGTGTTACAGCAATAAGCTCTCCACAATCTGCTACAAGGACTTGCACTTAGCTATGCAAGCCTCTTACAGTCATGCACAAAGCACTTACAGACTCTACTCGCACTTAGCATACATTCACATCATATAGATGCACTATTCTCTCTCTTCTTACATTGCCTATCCTTCTATTTATACATACAAAATAGGCCTAAACATGGGTAAACCCATGGGCCGATATCCCATTCCCATTACATTATCCCCAAAACCCAAAAAGGACCCAAAAGTGGGCCAAGATCCCGTGATCTCCGCTTCGTCTTGCGCTCCTCCTTTGACAAGTTGTTGAAGTCCCAAAATAGGTCAACATGACCAAGAAACTTCCAAATATTGGTCAAGGGCCAATAGCTATAAAACCATAATAAATACAACACTATTATATCCTATAAAAACCCTAGATTTATTATAATCACTTAAAACCTAAATCATAAAATAAATACAACACCTAGACCTAATAATAATACAAAAATCATAATAAAAAACATAATTTAACCCTATTATATCCTATTAAACTCATTTAAAAACCCTAAAAAAAATTTAAATCACTTAAAACCTAAACCATAACTAAAAACTTTGTTTTAATCTAGCAATTAGGTTCACTAAGCTTTATATCTTAGAATTGGAATTTCAAATAACCCTAGACTTATATATATATATATATATATATATATATATATATAATCAATATTTTATTTTAGAATCCGTAGTGTATATATCTTAGAATTAGATTGATTTTATTTTAGAATCCGTAGTGTATATATCTTAGAATTAGATTGATTTTATTTTATTTTATTTTATTGATTATTATATTTATATATATATATATAAACAAACTCAACACTATTAAATTCACTTAAACCTTAGACTTATATATACTATTATCAACACCTAGAATTATGATATATTATTAATTATCATTATTTTAATAATTTTAATTAATTTTAATTAATTTTAATTTTGTTTTAGCTCTGCAAATAGGGTTTATAGATAGTCGACCTAATTAAAATCTCAAATTATCCTGCATCTAAATTATTAATTGACCAAGATCAACAAGTTGTGAATTGACGATTAGTCTTGATGATGAATCCTTATTCGGATTCGAAACGTCGATGACAAAAATGACACAAATCAATTTAATTAGCAACATCATAATCAATTATCTAATCAACAGAATCCGTAGTGTTCCCAAGTCGCGGGTCGAACCCGCTCGGATACCATATGTAACGACCCTGATCATTACGACTACATGCGACGCAAAGAAAAAGAATTTATTTTTTATTTTTTATTTTTTATTTTTAGCAAGAAGGCAACAACGACGACAATTAAACAATGCAACTCGATGACAAACACCACACAAGCAAGTAAGGAAACAGACAGCATAACGACCTAGCATACTAGCACATCGTGCGACTGGGTGCAACATGCGAAAACCAACTAGACAAAATAAACAACTAAGCTAAAGGACAATCATCAAGATCAACCAGACGCAACCATCATCAAGTGACACAAGTAACTTGAACCTTCACTATGAGCGAGGAACAAGCAAAAACAAGTGTTACAACACAAGTACCAACATCAACTACAACGAACATTACGCCCCCATCAGGAAGCACATGACTCTGACTAGGTTATCATTTGCATCTATCAATCAAGGCACACAATGATCCCCTCATCAGGAATCATGCCGTCACAAATTGGTAGGCGTGACAGTAACCAAGGCGCAACATAACATATCTATAACAATAACCCAAGAAAAATCCAATGCACTAGGAGGCCAAATTAACTATCAAAAATACATGAAGACTATACCCAAGCACCCAATCGACAAGTCAACAAGACGCAAGGGAAATCTGACTACTATAACAACCATACATCACATTAAATTCCTAGTGCAACAAATTCTATTGCAAACATACATCAATTAAAGGACGCAATTATCCATCTATGAAATATTCCCTCGAGAATCCATTCTACAATAACATGTATCAATTAAAATACTCTCTCTTATTTTTCAAGTCATTTATTAAGTAATTAAGATTTTATTAACATAAAAGTCTCACTACAATTGTCATTCACTAACATATAATTCCTTGTATAAGCCTAATTTAAATCTTCCAACCCTATCATTACCCTTCCCAAGCATACATGCCTTAGATTATGATAATTGACATATCCACACTCTTATGCATAAGATAATGAGAAATGTGGGAAATGCATGACCCTAATATTCCTTATCAATATTAAACCACATTAATTGAAATCGATAACAATCATGTATATAAATACTCCATTTAATTCATCCCAGTACCTTGTAATCTATAAACTCCTTTAATTCCCTTTTTGGTATCAACAATTATACCACTATCTAACATTATTATCGTTGTCTATTAATATTCATTGTCAAACAATCAATATTGTTGTCTATTAATAAATCTATGTCTAACAATAATATCAGTGTCTATTAATATTCATGGTCAACACAAATATCGTTGTCTATTAATATTCTATGTCAACAATCAATATCGATGTCTATTAATATTTTTTGTCAGCAATAAATATCGATGTCTATTAATATTTACTATCAACAATCCATATCATTGTTTATTAATAAGTCTATTGATAAATCTATTGATAAAACTAATGACAAATCTATTGATAAATATATTGATATCATTGTCTAACAATAACATGTTATCTATTAATAAGAAATCAACAATCAACAGATCCTTACCCTGCCCTTAAAAGAAAAAGAAAATGAACCTAGATTAGATTAGGTCAGCAGTATGTAGAGATACCATGATATCATTTCATTGTTAATGAATTGTTGTTTATCTATGATTTCACTATCTAACAATATTATATCGCTATCCATTAATAAACATCTGTCTAGAATTGATATTCTTGTCTAATAAAAGGAAATTGCAGATTTAAAATCATAGTGGTAAATCGCAGTAGTAAAATTCTCAGTGGTAAGTAGTAGGTAGGGAGATCATGCTAAAATAGCAAGGGTAAAATTGCCAAGGTAAAATCACAGTGGTAAGTCATAGGTAAGGATATCATGATGAAATCGCAGGGGTAAAATCGCCATGGTAAAATCGTTGTTCATAACTCTAATTTTTCTAAGGAAAAGAGAATAGATATATGGTTGGTACGAGTCACCTAGATTCACTGGGGGAAAAAAACAATTTCTCCCCTTTTTGCAAGGAGCCAAGGAATCGGAGATTAATCCTTCATAGATTAATCAATCAAACGCAAAGATAATCATTCACAATGAATCATTCAAAAAAAACAGAGATAATTATTCACAAAGAAAACACATAGATTAATCATTCAGAGATGAATCATTTAAACACAGAGATAATCATTCAAAAACGCAGAGAGACCTGTACAAATCGTGGAGAAAAATGCATAGATTATTAATGTTATTCGTTGGGAGAGATTAAAAAACAAACATAGAGAGCAATAACTCTGAGCTTTGAAGGGTGGTTTTGTTGTGCCTAGCAATGAATTTATTGGGCTATCAACCGCAATTCTACTCAGAGTACGGTAAACAATAAATGCAGATCATTGAAGGCTGATCCGGCAAGAGATCTAGAATGCAATGAAGTGGAAATGTTGGGTGAAGTGAGGGGTAAAACAAGGTGTAAACACACGGTGGAAACTTAAGTAAAAGAGAGGGTGTTGAGATTACAACTCAAGGGAAAATGCAAAGGAACTCGCTGCAAATAAACGTTGGGCAAAGGAATGATCCTACACTTATTATCCATGCATAGGAAAGCAGGGCATTTGAATCTAATTCTTTAACACTGGAGGGAAAGACAGTCAATTCGACTCCTAGCCGACTTCTTAGGCACAAAATAATACTTAAATGATCAAGGAATAGAGGATAAAAACACAAATCTGCATCCAGATCTTCCCCATGGAGAATCAAATAATGAAATAAAAGCGCAATCAAGGAAAAAATAAAACTCATGCAAGAGATACAAGAGTGTAGGCAAGGTTTTGAGTCTGAGGTTCATTCTAGCCACACGTAAATAGATAGTAACTCAGAAATAAAGGATACTCTGGATAGCAAGGGTTCTTACTGATTGAATCAAGCGACAAGGGGATTAAAATTACCGTAGAAATACATGTGCAAGAAAAGATCATGGAAATGAAAAATTCATCCAAGTACAGTAAAATAAACAAGTGTAATTTAAATTTCATTGCAAGTAACAACTTTAACAGGCATACCTTAGCCAAATGTGAATGCTTTGAAGTCTCTGTCCCGCACTCTCTCTATCCAACTCCCGCTTTCCAACCGATGTGACCTCACCAGTACCTCCCAGCCAACACTAGGAGTATGCTTCTTCCCCCTGAGCCTCCCGAGACGCAAAGGGGCCACACACACAATACCATAGAATGCTAGCACCTAGCTCGCCTCGCAAGGTAGAGCTACCACTCGTTACCTGAGCTGGGTATCCCAACTCCCACAAGATAAAGTTTAGTCAAGATAAAATTTCAGCAGTGCAATGTTATGCAAGCTAGATCTGATCCATACTCCTCCTTCGCCATCTCTTTTATAGATTTTTCTAGTCATCAATTTCCCAAACCCTCATTAGATTCCCTTTTTGATTATTTAATTAGAAAAACCTCCCCCATACACATGTCGCCCGATCCCCTAGTTGCACCAGAAAATCAATTTTATAAATTAATTGAATATTCATATTTCCCTCACCCACCAAAAGCATTCCTAAAAACTCTCCTCGGTGTCCCAATATTCCCTTATAATTCTTAAATGACTTACGCCTTACTTAATTCCTAGTTGATTTCATCAATAGAAAGTTCTAAGGGTTATATTCCTTACTAAGTTAGGCATTCATCTTTTTCTATAAGTTTCCCCTTTTCTTTAAGTTGCCAAATTTTTCTTTAAGTTTCCCTTCTTCTTCTTTTTTAAGTTTCCCCCTTTTTCCTTTTTAACTAAAAAATCAATTTAGAAAGTGTAGATAAAAACAACCATTTACCCCTTTAATAAAATCTAATCATCCATTATAATTTTTACTTTAATAATTAAGTTTGAATTTCTTACCCCCTTCTTGTTACATGTTTATTTAGTTTTTTTTTTTTTTTTTATCCACATGTTATACTTAGACCTAGGTTTTAATTTCACTGGGTTGGGCAACAATTTTTAAGGGACCTTTTAGTTATTAAATTTTGTTTCCCATACCATCATCTATTTTAAGGACGACCAGGTCCTAAGGAGGCATAGTTTTCTAGGCACTAGGCTTATTCACTTACCAGTTAAAATCGCAACGTGCCACCTTTAGGATGCACTACATGTTCCAAGGGTGCCACTCACCTCTTTCCATTATATTTGCGCGACGTGCTCCAAGGGTTCCACTCACCTCTTGACTGAATTTGGTAGACATCAAACCCCTAGAGTCAATACTTTGCCAGGTGATCTTGTGGGAGACTAAGGGCCTCTAAGGAATAAGGACCCTGCCTTATTGTGCACCCCTTAGAATCATCATGAGCGATTGTCACAGTCTACCCTCACAACATCATGGGTCTTCTCAAACTAGGTAATCATTAACCTACAGTTCGAGCCACAATAGAATTGCTAGTAGGTTGTGACAGGGATGCTGCCACACCTCTCCCTCAATGTCTCTAGTTTTCGTGCATGACCCCTCTACTCCAAATGTGAGTCTGGTCAGCAAGCTATCATCAGCCTGCATCCATCAATGAATCATGTCAGCAATAATAATCAATCATCATAACATCTAATCATATGTATGTATGTCACATCAACAACATTTAAATCCGAACAGTCCACTCCCTGACTCGATCCGGAGTCCAAGGGGTTTCATCAATGCCTCGACATCCTCAACATCTAGAGTCCTGCACACTCAGGATAACTCAGCCAATAGCACCTGTCTATGTAAGTACAACTAAATAACATATCATCAAATCCACAACATCTCAAAATCATGATCAAAACAACCAGTAGTATAATAACCCAAATCACTTGCATGCAAGTGTCCTAAAAGAATAAGTTCGCTCAGTGCATGCAAGAGAGGGATGTTACACACAGTGATACCTTCTCCATATATGATATTACCCAAATAATGAATCTTTGATTGGTAAAAATATAATTTCGATAACTTCTCGTACATTTTGTTTTCTCTTAGACACTGTAGAACCAATCTGAAGTGTTTGTTGTGCTCTTCTTTCATCTGAGAATAAATCAGTATGTCATCAATAAATACTTGAAAAAACTTGTCCAAGTATTCGCAGAACACCGGGCCATTCATCAAACTCATGAATACCCCTGGGGCATTCGTCAAACCAAACAATAAAATTGTAAACTCATAATGTCTGAATCTCATCTTAACTGTGGAATTAGGGATATCTTCCTCTTTAATCCGTAATTGATGATATCTCGATCTCAAGTCAATATTCGGAAACATTGTTGCTCCCTTCATCTGATCAAATAAATCATTTATTCTAGGGAACGGATATTGGTTCTTGATCATCGCTTTGTTCAATTGATAATATTCCATACAAAGTCTCCATGATCCATCCTTCTTCCTCACGAAAATAGCTGGCGCACCCCATGACGATATGTTTGGATGTATAAGTCCCAAATCCAACAACTCCTTCAATTGCATATTCAACTCCTGCAATTCTAATGTTGGCATCTGGTAGGGAGTTCTTGCAATAGGTTCAGTTCCAGGTTTCAGATCTATGGTAAACTCCAATTCTCTTTCTGGTGGAAAACCTGGTAATTCTTCAGGAAATACATCAACAAAATATTGTACTATAGAAAGGTTTCACAATCCTTCTACCTCGCCCTTTTCATTTAGCACTAAGATAGCATATAAATTGCATCCCTTGCGCATACTCTTCTTCAATTATAAGGAAGAAATAAACCTCAAGGATACTCCCTCGTTTCTTCCTACAATTACTTTACTTTGTCCCAAATCATCCTTCAAACTTAACTGTTTTGTCTTACAGTTAAGTATCACATCATGTGATTCCAACCAATCCATGCCTATCACTATGTCATAATATCCTAAGATCGTGACGTATAGGTTGGACTTCGTAACCAATTAATGCTACAATCCGTAACATTTCCTCCAACTTTATGTTTGGCACCAGATGTTATTTCTACGTATCTAAAATCATCCTGCTCGACTTCCTTTACCTTAATTCTCTTTAGCATTGCACTAGAAATCAAGCTCTCTGTAGTACCTAGATCTATCAAAATACTAAAATTTTGATCACCAATTATACCTGATGTCTCGAGCACAGTGGACTGGTGCTCATCCTGGTGGTTGTTCACTGTTGCATGTATTCTCTGGGCCTTGCCAAAATCTCCAACTATAGTGGGACCTGTTGATTCGGTCATCTTGGCCTTCTCAATCAGATAATCTCGTTGGTAATGTGGCTCTCCACTTGTCTAACACCTAGTCTTCGATCCAGTGTTCCTGGTCCCCGAAGTAGAAATTATGGGTCTAGCAATCTGTGATCCTGGTATGTTCTTCTGAACAGGCCTAAAATGTTGTTGTTGCTGCGAACGACGTTGTTGTTACTATTGTGGTCCTCTATAAGGACTCATCTGCTGAGGATTATGTCATCTTGGTGTCGAGAACATAGGTCTTTTGGGCGTATCTTGGTGCCCAGAAGTCTATCTGGCTAGTGTTTGATGTTGTTGCGCTCTTGATGTCATTTGTCCATTCGGTCTAGAAGGAGTCATGCCCTAACCCCCACTATTCATCTCTTCGTCAGCTATGAAGGCCTTATGAACTACAGCGTGTAACGTTTGAGGCATTAAGATCCTCACCTTCGCACGAATGTTGAAGTTAAGGCCAAACAAAAACTTGTTGACCTTTAACTTATATGTTTTCAGATGTGGAGCATACCTATGTTTTCAGATGAATATGGCATCATACTCTAGCACCGTATGACTACCCTGTCGTAAGGCGTTGAACTCATTAAGCCGACGCTAAATGAATTCGTCCGACAAGTACCTCTCCCAGATTTGTTCCTCGAAAAATTCCCATGTCACATCTTCAACCACCATGTTTAGTTGGGGTAGGAGTGTCTTCCAACAAAGTAGAGCACTCCCTTTCAATTGGAAGACCGTCATGCAGACCTTCATGTTGGAGGTGTAATCACAAAGTGCAAAGCACATCGCCATGTTCTCCAACCATGCCTCGACGACTAAGCCGTCCGTGGCACCCAAAAACTCGGGAAACTTCACCTTCTCTATTTCTCTGTGTATGCTACTACTACCAGCTAGAGCATGTTGTGAACCCTCATTGGGCACAGATGCTCTTCCCTCATCTCGATCCAGGTGGTTTATCAATGCCTCTGACATCCTCTGGAAGGATCTTATCATACCTACCACATCTCCCACAACAACCAACTCCTAATTAGTAGTATTCTCATCTCCCTGAGGGTTTGATCCCTCTGGTGTGGATACAACCGGAGGAGGCACACCTCTTCCACCCGCACCATGATGTCTACTTCCCCTGCATCTTCTAACCATGATTACCTGCATGGAAAATTTCAAAATTAATTAGTGATACATCTTTAATCCTTTAATTTAACACAATGGAAGGCATAACGGGGCCCTTTCCATAGGGTTGAACCTCGCTCAGATACCATCTGTAACACCCCTTCTGTACAACACATAATAACAATCACAACGTACTGGATTTTGTTTCTTAACATTTGTTTTTAACATCCAAGTATTGGCAAGATCAATTATGACAAATACATAAACATTGAAATCTGATATTTTAAAGTCCTCCTCTTAAGATCCCCTAGATAGAGGAACACATGATTGTATTTACCTAAAAATCGCAAAAGTCGAGTTTAACTTAATAGTTTTGTTGAGTAGTTTGACAATTAAGTACTAGCTAAAAGTACTAACAAAAGGACAACAATTCAAATTCTTCCTAGCAAGCAATTCAAATATACTAAAAGAAATTCAATAAAATCTAATGTTGAAAGAGTGTAAGAATATAGACGGATAAAAGATTTTTAAGATTTCGCCA